>OOFC01048520.1:0-14709 GCA_900323345.1 Pseudochromis fuscus
CGACCAGGCCGTCCAGCTCCCGCTGAATTTTCTCATCAGCGACTAATGACAGAAAGGTTTGCACCTCGTCCTGAGTCCATGGAGCAGGATTTCTAACAGATGCCATTTCTCTTCTTGTTGTTATTTCAAACACATCTGTATGGTTTGCCGAAGATTTAAAAATGCCCGTAGATTACATGCCGTGCAGTGATGACGCAACGACGCAGTGACGATTCCGACCAGTAAGATTTTAGTACCTGCTCCGACCTGACCAGGTACTTTCATTGGAACCGCAGGAGAGGAGGTACGAAAAGTTGTACCAGGTACCAAGTTCCAGGCACTTTTTTGCCAGTGGTAATGCGCCAAAACTTGGATGTGGGGCTGTGAGTGGAAATATTTAATTTTATTTGAAATTTTAGTTTAAAGTCTCTTAGCACAGGAGGCTGAAATAAACTGATCTCATTAACTTATCTCTCACGTGGAATCCCTGTCTTAGTGAAAAGAGCAAGTGCAGAATAAGTATATAAGTAGTTAGATACATGCACAGCATCCGGCTCGTCCTTGGTAACCCAATCACACCCTCACAGTCCACTTTTGTTTATCTGTTACCCTGGTTCTTCAGGCACAGGCCATGAATCATACTGCCTCCTAGCAGAGTGCATCGTGCTGTCTGGCATCACCTTTCTACTTTCATAGATATTCATTTTCTGCACTTGGTAGAAAATAACAGCTATAAACACACTTCCCCCCTGGTAGAAAAACCATTTTGGTTGCTTTGTGATCTTCTTGTTCAATATTTCAGCAAACAGGCGGTCGGCCTGACAGACATTAGAAATATATTTCTCATCTCCACATCCCTTGCATACTACTAGGAATGAGCACAGAAGATTATGCTGTGATATACTACAAAAGGCCAGAGTGCCTGTAGCCCCTTATCACTTACACTCCTAGCACGTTAATAACATCATGGTTAAAACAACACATGCGTTATCAAGGACACACTGATTGGTGAAGGTGAGTATATGCAAATTAGTTACTTGGAATTTGTCAACAACACCGACTGAAGTGGAGCAAGGGGAAAAAAGAAAGCCGGAGGCGATTTACCAGCCATAATAATGAACAAATGGACAGATCAGAGCAACATGTATCTGTGTTGCTATAAGGAAATACAAAGACATCTTTAGTGGAAACCAAGAAGACAAAATATCACATAACTGCAATTTAATGATCCTGTGAAATTTGGCCATGGCTCATAAATACTACCTTAACCAGCAGTCATTACTAAGCTGCAATTAATTATAAAATAATTATTTTATGATTACTACATTGGCTAATAAATGAACTGGAATGCAGGTTAATGACAGCACTTGTTACGGGAGATATTGATATTTAAAATGAGCACTTACAGGTTCTTCCCACCTATCCAGCATTCACAACAAACGACAGGTTGCCCATTGTTTTCAAGAAATCATTTTCCAGGACATTTGCTGTGATGTAAGGCTGCCATGTCAGATGTAACCTCCAGGTATAGTACAGTAAACTTTAAAATATTATATTATAGACCTCCCCTAGTATAGATTGTCTTAATAAAAAGCCATAGTGTTGTATATCATACCAAAATGTGACACTTCAAAAACACTGCGTAGTGTAGTTGCCATAGTAAAGAGTTATAGGATAGTATGACATGAGAAATAACATAGTTAGTAAGTCACCTAAAACTGTGACATGTATATAAATTATTTACCAGGACTGCTGAGTGGTTTTCAGGACAGTTTACTTGTTTTTCTCATTTTCAAGGAGCTTTTAAGGACTGGAAAATTGGTCTAAAAAAACTCCAGGTTTTCCAGGACAATTCTGGCTAGCTCTTAGTTTCTAACAACATGTCCCATACCTTAGTTTGTACTGTTTCAAATGATATCTCTCTTGTTGTCAAATTCTTGAGTGAGTTGTACGAGCTAGAAGAGCAATATTATTAAGGCTCCTTTTCATATCAGCTGGCAAAAACTTTGCTAAGATTTACAGTGAGTCAGTTTCTCCCCTGATCCAGCATGCAGGTGAGGATGTGTGGATGGAGGCACTACAGTTCTGAAGTGATGTCTCGTGACAAATGAAGTTCACAAGAGACTCCATGCTGTCAAAGTCACACCCACTGTTGAATGATCAAATCCAGTCCTGGTACGGTGTGATCAAATCCCTCTCTAAACTGTACCCCACGCACATATTCAGGTTGTTTTTTCTTTTTTTTAACAAAATATGTCACATTACTAATGCTCTTGCTGCCATAGTACTGAAACTTTATTTAACTTGCAACTTCAAATTCTTGTCTTCTGTTTTGCTTTTTTTACGCTGTATGGAGTTTTCTGACACTCAGGCTTGTTTATATGAATGGCTTATTGTGTGTACAGGCACTGTTGATCTTTATATTGTCATAAGGCAACGCCTACTCAATGTTGGTTCTTTCTTAGCTTTTCATTTATCATTATTTTAAGAGTAGAATTTGGATTATGGTCTGTGTTTATTTCCTGCCTTAGCGAAGCATAGTGAATAGCTTGTTATTCATACACACACACACACGCAGCAAAATGAGGCTTGTGTTTTACTCAAATGTCAAAGAGCCACAAACCTCCAGGAATCAGACCACTTTAAATATCTGCAGTAAAACAAACAAAAAAAGCACTTCTTCCTCAGCACCACAAAAAGGACACATCACAAAAAGAAGCAACGCAAGAGACTGAATATCACTAAATTGTGATGTGGATTATATTCGTACCCAGTCTCTTTTCTTCTCCTTGTGTACATAAACATAAACACACTCTCCATCTCTTGACCAGTAAAATTAAAAGTACGCGTGAATGCCGGGATGTTTGTCAGCATGAAAAATTTCCCTTCTGTAATTTTCAGCTTGAATTTTTCACAAGCCATATGGAGCCGTGTAGCAGACCAAGCATGGAGTGCAGCTTTACTGTGGAGCAGCCGCTAAGGAGGGCAGACAGCCTGTCTCCACACATCACATTAGAAAGCCTCTTTGACCGTGCATGCATGTAGATGTGTGGGCATGTGTTTGTGTGTGTCTTTTCGTGTGCGTTTACTGCAGGCCTGTCTGCGTGCCTGACTGAATGCACATGTCCCTCTGAGCTTGTGTGAGAGTGGTTTAGCACATGCGTCTTAGACCTATACGTCCTTACATCTCTATTTCCTCCTTCTTGGCAGCCACAGAGCCTTTCAGAGTAACTTAGGCTCTTAGTGGCCTCTAATCAGCGGCGATGTATGGAGATTGCAGCCTATAGACTGAGAATCAATGACTCGACAGTGTGTGGTGAAGTGATCAGCATAATCGCTGGTCCGCTTTACTTCAAAATCCAAGCCAAGCTGTTTCTCCAAGACTATTGGCAAAACCACTGAGACATTTAACCAAGGCCCAGACTCTGTCTACAAATAAGATCTCTTCATTTCAGAAGATCTGTGGTCGACTAAGAGTGTTAAAACTCTGTGGTCGAGGTATAAATCCTGTAGTTTTTTTTTTTTTTTTTTTTTTACACCTTTCTGTAGTGATGTGTATAATAAAGCATGTGAAGAAGAGAAATAGACAGGAAGATGGATGGTTTAACAAATGGAGAGGCACCAATGGCAAAGGAGAGGCATCTTTGTCTTTTCTGTCTTGCAAGATAAAAATCTAGAAAATAAAAGAGGAACAGAAGCTGTGACCACACACACATGGGGTGAGACTTTTTAATTTTAATTTTTTTTTTACCACAACTCAATCCCATCACCTTTCCTCCTGAGGTCTCCATTACTGTCCTGTCAGCACAGGAGCTGGTGGCAGAAACCTGCATGTACACATCCTTAAATACGTTAGCGCTGGGTGAAATAAAATCTCTCTTTTTTTTTAACTTGGTAATAATTCATGAATTAAATTTTGTATTTCCCTCAGGATGATGTGAGGGGGGTGAAGGTCGAAGAAGAGCCACAAGTAATAACATTACCAGTGGATGTTTAGCTAACATCAGTTACTTCAATTTAACGTTACATTATTTTTCATGACAAGCTCCATATGCAGGTTGATTGGCAACAACATCTAATCTAGCTAACATTAGCATTAATTAACTGTTGTAATCGTGTTTGATTTTGTGGAAAGCTGCAGGTGACACCATAACGTCCGTTGACATTACTCTCCTCCAATGGTGTGTCCGTGCAAACACTGGAGTTTGTTTTGATGCTTTGTCCCTGGTGTTAGACGCACACTTCAATGGCTGCACTTCATGTAACAAGAGATGACACCTGATCAACACAAACAAACCGAGCTCAGGGCTTTTCTTTTATCCAGACTGTTCCTGCCATAGATCCCACACACACTGGCCACCTGGCGTCATGACGGTCCCGTGTCACAGTTTCACATGTTACAGTAACTTTTGATTATACTTCGAGTTGTCAACACACACATTGCGCAAAAACAAAACCAGCACACTCATCTTTTTTGGTAACACCTCATTTACACGTTGAATCAAGATGTGTAAACGAAGTGAGGCAGGGTGATGTAATGGCAGCAACTATGGGCATGCACTGTGGTAACATATTCAACCAAATATTCTTTGAATACCGGCATGTGTGTGTGTGTGTGTGTGTGTCTGAAGAAGACAGCGTGTGTGTGTTGTATGAGTGAGAGCGTCCACCTTGAATTGACCTTAGGGATTGTGTTCAGTAATTATCTGATTACTCGTCTGTTTTTTCCCACTCAGACAACCTGCAACTGGATAATGCTGGAACTCCCTGATTACAACTTACCCTACAATCAATCGCCCATTAATAGGAGCAAGCAGCCAACACACATGCACAGACACACACACACACACTTGCACACTAACACCAACAATACTACCTCTATTAAAGACAATAATATGATTTAAAAAACCCACACAGCTGAATTTCTACAGACACAAAGGCTCAACTGCTAAGCTTTTTCTTATCTTTTGACTTTGCCATTTGTCTCTCTCAACCCACTTTTTTCATTGTGTTGTGCAGACCTAAGCACTTCCCTGAAAGCCTGGTGAAGCACCACAGTAAGAGAGTGTCTCCATCCTCTCTCCATGTCTTTTCACCATCTATCCATTTATGAAAATGTTTGCCCTTGCCTTGTCGAGAATTTCTCTGTGAGAGGGGGAGATAATGCCTGGCAGCCGGAGAACAGGAGAGTCAATCTTACACACAAACAGACACAAAACACACACACAAATCCATGGTTATAGGAACTCACATTCCAGCAAGGACACACATTTACTGTACGCACACATAAACTCACACAAAGAACCTTGTCGTCCCCAAGAATTATGAGAAATTTTCAATTTCTGCACCGAAGGCTGAAGGACCAGCGCTCATCTGTCTAAGATTCCTGGATTCTTTGTAAAGAATTACAGCGAAGACTCACACTCACTAATCATTTCCCCTTTCAGTCATCCACAAATGGAAACATCTGTATAAGGCAGATGTTGAGATGCAAAACACACTGACTGCAGTACAAACATCTTTAACATCAGTGGCGGTAAACACACAGCAATAACCATGACAAACAAAGGCAACTAGGTCAGACGAAGGTCAGCTGGTGCAAGTCATTTATCTCAACATGAACGCCAAAGGCAGAGCTTAACATTTTCAAGCCGTCACTGCCCATCATACGCAGTCAAATCGAACCCAAAATCCACTATCATCACTTCTTGGTTTTATCCCTAGGTGATTTTGTCATTGTAAATTACTTTGGTCAGATAAGTTATTTAACATCTTAGTCACATCCCTGCTTTGGACATTTTGTTCGACAAGTCTAGAGGAGGAGTCTTAAAATAGATTTTGTAGGCTAAATGATCATGTCGGTAACGGAGACTGGCGTAAGATCATGGATATGAAGAAATACTCCACTGGCTGTTCAAATTCTTAAAAGTCCTGTTTTACCTCTGTCACACTCCTTCTCATATTCATTATGTATCTGTGCTTAACCTCAATTCTCATGTAAGTAATCCAATACACAGCAAACAGGAAATGACAATAAGCTAAATCAACACCTGCAGCTTGCACAAAGTGGAAAATTAGTGCATATATTTATGTACACATTATGTGCAAGAACAGTTTATGATATTGAAAAAAAACTCTTGAAAACTGCAAAAAAACTGTAGTTTTATTGGCTGGAGTTACACATCTTTGACATCTAAACATTAAAAGCTTCACAAAATGTATTCATACTCATATTTTCATGCACTGCTTGTAACTGAGCAGCATGAGCTCAGTCACATAAAAAGCTCCTGTTCACATACATGTAGCAGGTACATCGTGCTCTCCATTAAACCTTTCTTTTTTAAATCCCTGAGGTATGTGATTTCCAGTGTCACACACAGGTGATCATTGTTCATCGGGGAGGTGACGATACCCAACCTTCACACGTGAAATGAAGTGAGAAGTAGTAAGAAGCCTCTGGGCTCAATCATGCTAGTGACTCAGCCACTTGGCCCACATGGGAGGGATATCACACAGCCTGGGATTTATAATCCACAAAGCTCACTGCTCACTGTCTGTGCTGTAGCCCTTAGGCATGTTTGAGAGTCGCCCCACCCAGATGGGACCACAAAGTCGCGAAAGCCCCTGAACTGAGAAGACCTTGCTTGTTGGATTACTTGTATTCCTCTTTCTTTTATTAAAGAACTTTTTTGTGTGTTCTTCCTGGCAACCTGCCGCTGTGGTCTCGTATTTCATTGTGAATCCGACCTCAGCGTTCCCTCGGGTAGCACACGCTCTATTCACTACAACTTTACTACATGTGAAAAGAAATTGGCTGCAGAGGCTGCCTGCAGTGGTAATTTACAACAGAACCAATACGATGGATGTTGTAATCGGGCACTGACCAGCTGATAATAATATGTACTATACACACACACACACACACACACACAAACATGCATCTACATACCTGTGTGGCTCCTGTGTGCATGTGTGAGGGAGGCCAGACAAAGGGATAGCAGTAGACTCCACAGACCTACTCCACAAATGCAAGGACCTCGTTCCCGCATTCTGCAGGAAAGAAAACAACAATAAACACATTAACAAAAGGCTTTTATTAAACTGTTCATGCAGATATATACATATTTCCCATTGTGCCGTTTTAGCCATGTTTGCAACAAATTAGTCAGTGTGCCACTTTGGCCTATGATGGTAATACCGCATCTTTAACTGTTGCATGGATGGATTGCCATGACATTTTGCACACAGATTGGCAGTCATCTGATTTTTTCCTCTGAGTTGTCACAAGAACCAATACTTTAGCACCACTTTCTGAAAACATGATGTTACTTGTTTTTGTATCTTACCAATGGTACTGTAGGTAGTGGAAATACTGGAGATAATGAGAACAATAACAACAAGATGCAACAGCAAGTCCAGGTACAGCAACAGGTCTGCTGTGACTTGTGAAAGAAAAAACACACAGAGTTGTGTAGGAAGACATGTAATGTAGTGTAGTGTACACGTGCATGATCAAAAGCCTGAACACAAGCAGCCTCATCTGTACACACAATCTACACAAGACCACATGTTTTACCACAATCTCCACAGCCCGAAACATTATTGTTTGCAGCAAAGCTCCACCAAACTACTAGTAAGCTCAGTGCTGCTCCTAACAATAGCATGTAGCTACTGTTCAGTCCGACAAAATATAGCATGTTGTGTGCAGTTGTGTTTGTTTCAACAATTCTATTGATTGAAAGAGGTTTTTTTATCTCCACCAGGGAGAGGTTATGTTTGTGCTACAACAACATTACAGACATACTGCTGAACAGATCTTGATTTTTTTCTTATCCAAAACAAAATCCACAAAAGTCACGATTTTTACTAACGGCCACATATTTTGTTTTGTTTTTGTTTTTGTTTTGTTTGTTTTTTTATTTCGGACAAAATAGAATAATAATAATAATGATATTAATGATGATAATAAAAAATAAACCAGAATTAGCATACAGCAGTGGACAGACATTAAAAAAGAAAATACTCCACAAAAGCCAAATGCATGAAAAATAGCACAATAAAACAAAATAAAACAATATTTTAAAAAGATAGTTTTCCTCTTCCTCACTACAAGAGGGCAACAGTGTTCAGTCTGTAGCATCAGTACAGTTGGATTATGTCTTCACAAAGGTATGCCCTATGAAATGCATTTGTTTGATTCATGAAATCGTTGTCAAAGTTTGGTATCAGGAAATGTGGAAACTCTGGTATTGGTATTGACTACCAAATGTCTGGCACTGTGACACCTCTTGTATTACCACCACATCTAAGTGTTCACTGATTTAGTGAAATATCTCAGACATATTTTTGCTCAGACATCCACGTTTCCAAGATAATGAATCTCATCATAATGTCGGTGATCCCTTGACTTTTCTATTTGTGTCTCTATCAGGTTGACATTTGTCGCTTGGAGGGAAATATCATCAGATCAAAGGTCATTCTTTTTCTACATCTTTAATTTATGGCAAAATACTCATGGAATTAATACCATTTAATTTATCTATATGTTGGTGGTAATTAGGAAAAGTTTGAACAATATACCTACTGAACCTCATAACAGGTCATGACAGCAGTCTGATGCATTCATAGCTTCATAAAACCACTGGCATTGCTGCTTTTCTCTCACATAAACCTTTGCCAACATTATAAGGCTACTGTAAAACACAATCAAACCTTGCAGTGACTTTCTGCCAAGTGTTTGCACAAGGAAAATTACTGTTTCCTGCACGTGCATTCAAAGTGTGCCCTTCTCTGTGCGCAGAGGGCATGGCAGGCACATTGTGGTAATTTTGTGGCTGGACACAATTGAAAATGGGGGTCATTATTGTACAAGATCATCATCGCACATTATAGATGAGGTTATGGAAATCATGGCGAATAACTTTCATCCCCCATAAATACAGGACTCTGCCCGTTTGGAAATCCTGTGGAGAGTTGATTTCCTCAGAGGAATCTTATTGTTGTTTGGGACACACACAGGGAAAAGACAGCAGCTCAAATATACTGCCAAGAGCAAACAATGTCTGAGTAGAGAGGTCTTCTCTGTGCGGCTGAATCAGGTGCTGCTCAAATCAGGGACAGCAAACTTCAAAGAGAAAACACTGGAGGATGACAGCATGAAGCAAACACACACACATGTAGTCAACTGAGGATATCTGTACGTTTGTTATTGAGAAGAAGGTGGAATAGGACTTCAAACCTAACCGATATTAGATACAGTGAGGACCCCTGCTAGGACCCTTATGCTGCATCCATATATTAATAACAAGGCGGGACAACACAAATAGACTGATTAGTGCAGTGAATCATTTAAATCTGCAGAGTGAAAACAATCCTAACCAGAGCAGTCCAAATCTTTAATACACAACTCACGTCCGTCTGTTGAAAAAACACACCCCAACTCATAAAAAAAGGCAATAAACGATCCCAATAAATACAAACAAGAATTGGGTTTTATTACTGATCAATATTGTTTTAATAATGGATTTTTTTCATATTATATTATTCTGTGGACAATGCAAACAGTGATGAGTAAACACTCAAAGCACAACAAATGTCTTGTTGTGCGTGTGTCTCTCTCGCTGTCCAAATGCTAGCAGGTGTTTACACTGAAGTGAAGAGATGCATATAATTACAGTACTTTATATTCAAGGCACCAGCAGGATGGAAACTTCCACAACAGACAAACACTTTTTTTTTTTTTTATCAACTATAGAAACTGTTTTGTCAGTAAACCTGTGTATATGTGTTTGTGTGAATAAATAACCTGCAGGAGGCTGGCAAAGTAAAACACACAAATATATGCGACGACATACAACACAAAGAACGATTTAACCACATTCTTTATTCACACTTATCTATTACTGCACAACTACTACTTTTGCTCACAGTGCAGCAAACTCTACACACAGCTGAGAGTTGATTTCTGTATTTACTTGTCAAGATAAAGAAGTTTTTAATTGAACATGATGTCGCTTTGTACTTCAGAGCCTCTTTTTTTGTTCGATTGCACAGAAAAGAGAAAAGAGAACAAAAGTTTTTACAATGAATCCTCCAGATTGTAAATTGAATTATCTCCCACAGTGATAAAATGGCTATGCATAAAATTTTATTTTATTTTAGTCACTCTTTAAATGTTTTACTAGGTGGTGATATACTTTTCTAGTAAATCAGCAATGGCGGAGCAGAGACCAAAAATAAAAAAAATTGTGTAATACTTGTGAATAGATATGTGATGATGTAAGTAAAACAAACCAAACTTTCCAGGTTTGTGTGAGAGTCTGGGCAGATTAACTCAGTGCAGATGAGATTATACACACACCTGGTTGGATCAGGATACGAGCTGATGTGTTTATTTTTTTTTGTGCACATGTACTATATTTGGGCATGCATGTGTGTGAGGGCTTTCGCCATGAGGAAGTGTGTGTTAAGCCCTGGCTTGAGTTCTGAGCTTGGTGTGTGAGTCATCTGGCTATGCAGCCAGGCATTTCTAGAGCTGAGAGAAGCTGCAAAGCCAAACAGGCTGAGCCAAGGCTTTCTCTGGTTAGAGGGCATCACACATACACACACAGGGAATCATATACATGTGCACACTTGAATGCCACTTTTCCTCTCTTCTCTCATTCATGCCTTCTCATCTCCTATACCCCCCTCCTCCTCCTCCACTCACCCCCTTCCTCCTGTCCTCACCTATGCTCTGCAAGTAGTAAATAATTAGGAAACAAAGCAAAGATGCTGCCTGCTTCCTCTCCAGCTCATTTAGACGCACAGCGGTGTTTGTGATGATGCAGTGCCACTTCATTATGGCTGGTTGTTTGGTCTGTCTGCCGCAGAATGAGTGGGTGTGTGATATAGAAATGGATTCAGAAAGGAGCAAGAAAAAAAAGGGAAAGAGATTGAGAAAAAGAAGAGGAAGGGAGGCAGCCGTGGTGTGTGTGTGTGTGTGTGTGTGTGTGTGTGTGTGTGTGTGTGTCACTGCTCAGGAACAAGGGCTTCTGATCAATAGCATCTAAACAGCTTGACTCTCCATCAGTATCAAACTCAGCCGCTGGTGACTCACACACACACACACACACACACATCTGTACAAACTCACAAACAACAGACGCTATAACGAACCAAAAGTCTGCGTGTGACTTTGGAAGTTTGTGAATTTTGAGATCCAATTGTGTTTACACTTGTTTACATGTTGTTCCCTCAAGTACCGAACACAACACAATTCCTAAACTCCTCTGATCATGGCTTCCAGTACGGGTACCGGTAAGAAAGCAGCATTGGATCTTATAACCCAGGATGATGTTGCTTTCATTAACTGAACACAGAGGAGCAAAAAAGAGAAAGAAAGAGGAAAGAAATAGAGTTGGAGAAAGAGTGGTGGTCTCCGATGAGTTCTGCAGTCTGTTCCATCCCTTTAATTAGTCCCATTGGAATCCTCTCCCCGCTCCATGCGGCTGATCAGTTTCCCCTCCATATCTCTAGTCTGTATTTGTGTGTGTGTGTGTCTGTGTGTGTGTGTGTGTGTGTGTGCATGCGTGGGTGTGCGTGTTTGTATGCATCTTAGCTAAAGCCGGACAGGCATCTCACAGGCATATGAGCTCTGGCTGAGCTCCCAGTGGTCGAGGAGAAAAATGTTGTGGAAATGCATTAATATTCAAGTAGTTTCCATTCTCTGAGATGTTCACCATTTGGAAAGTGGGATGCCTGTACTCTCTGCATCAGTCACTGCAGCAATTAAAATCAATTGATTCTGATATCAGTGTCAACATATTTTACTTTGACCACATAACATGAAGGGTTTTTTATATATATGTTGGGAAACATCAATCAGTGACTTTATTTGTATCAAACAAAATCCAGTAATCTCTCAAAAGCTGGATGTTTAATAATGACTGTGGTTAATATGAACAAATAATGGACATGGATTACAAATACAGGCTGGAGGGAAAACAGGCATTAATGAATTAAACATAGTGTGCCTGCAAATATGTCACAATAAAAACCGGGTTAAGAGATGAACAGTTTTTTCCACTACTATTGGCCTTTTATTTTGAAATGGTCATAGGAAGCATTAAGCACAGTGCAAGAAACTAATGTTAATATTTTGATCTGCTCAGCCCAGTTTCAAGAGGAATCTGGTGCAGTTTGTTTATGGATCAGCTGCATTGTTTTATGCTTCACCTCACAGAGCAGCTAATACAGGGTTAGTGAGGTCGATACCAATATTGATGTTTGAGTTTTTTTAAAAATCTGAAAAAAGGAAACACACATGCTTATAATACATTTTTTACACAACCCCTATAAACACATCTTTGATAAGTGGCCCTTAAATTATTGTTTATTGAGCTGTAAAGAACATACACAGCAGTAGACTTTACAGTTGAAACTTTTCACTGGTGGAGAAATGATTGAATAGCGATATTATCTCACAGTAGTTTTTACACTTCAATTTGCTGTCATTTGTCTGCCAACCAACAATATACAGATTATTGGCAGATGTTTCGATTGGGCTGCAGTGGATCAGTGACTTTAGCATGATCTTAATAAGTGATACATTTACTCTGTGGTTGGGAATCACGATGACAGTGATCCGTGTCCGCTCATCATTGCAGGACTTGTTTATGATCAGTCAGTCAAAACCAATTTAAAATGTGTTGTGTTAAGCTTGTCTGTCCCATACAAAAGTTTGTGATGTAGCATTTCCACAGTAATCCACCGCTTTGATTCCCGTCTCTTTTTTGTTCTGTCGCTACTTGTTTGTCAACGTGCACATCATGCAGTCAATTTGCAGTGCAAATCTTGCTGTCATAATCTGTTAGAAAACACAAGGAAACTGTTCATCTAAGCTGTCTAATCAATGCATTACCTCTCAGTCTGTGTGACTCAGTGTTTACAGCTCTTTGTTGCATGGTGAAAACACAAACTGTAGGAGCAAAATCTAGGAAACACCAGCAGCATATCGTTTTTTTTTTTCCCTCCATGACCAAATGAACCAAAGTACAGAGGCTTTCCAGGGCATATTGTGGTGAGAGAAATTTTATCATTAAGTGTGAGAAAAACCTGTGCAACAATAATTGGTGACATCCATGATCCCTTGCAGCTATTCCCTCATATGCTTTTTATCCATCTTTGAGTCCCCTCCTTCACACAAAGTTAACTGGCTTTTGTATGACTACACCTGTGGAACAATAGGTATGGATCTCATTCATCCTGATAATTTACCAGAGAGATGACTATCTCCCTCTCCTGTGGAGTAATAGAGCAGCTAAGGTCACCAGGATACTCGCAATAGCTCGCTGTTCTATTCAAAGTCACAGTATCAAAAGAAAATGGAGGATATTGTCTGATACTGTCAAGAGGCACCAAAGAGGGAAGGAAAGGACACAGAGATGATAGAAAGGCAAGATGAAAGTTAAGGAGATGAGTGCATAGATGGGAAGGAAAGAGCAAAAGAGAACAACTCGAGGATGAAGGAGAAGGAAAGAGAGAAAGGTTCCAGGTAAAGCCACAAAGGAGGAAGGACGAGTGGAAAGAGCATCGTTACTACATTTTCAAACCAGGAAGTGTTTTGGTGGCACATTGGCTGATTATTAAACTATTACCATTCTTAATAGTACTGTTTGGAGTAGGGGCAGTTAAATCCATGTCAAAGTTGGCTGCTTCTTAAGCTTATGTGACTTTCTCTCTCATCAATCAGCAGATTATACAGATATTTTAAGACATGAATCTACTAGAGCTGGAAAAAGGGCTGCCAGCTGGGTAGTTTCATCCAAGGAAAAATACTCCACTGACTTAAGCTGATTTGTTAGCCACACTATGTTAGCATGGCTCGAGGGATGGCGACATCCGTCTATCGGTCAGTCCACCAATTTAGCTCAAAGCACTGCTGTGCCTAAGTACAGCCGCACAAAGCTGCCAGCATGGATGAACTCTTTAGTTTTATTAAATTACTGACTCTGCTGGATTTATTTCTGAACTTGTTTAGTTGCCCTGTTTTTCAAAGCCAAATATGAACAATCCATTTATCTCCATGAATCACAACGACTGGAGCTTATTCCAGCTCACATGTGACAAACCGAGAAGGTTCTTAAGGTCAAATCCTGGGGTGACCTGAACTGTGACAAAAGAAAAATAAGCCATGAATAGTTACAGGTGTATGTCCTGAAAATATGGAGAGGCTAAGCTGGCACACAGCAAAAGATGAAAGTGGTAGGATGATGATTTGTAAGAGGAGAATCTGTGTATTCTTGTGAGCTAATGGAAGGGTTTGTTTTGTAGCCAAAGTTAGGACTGCAAAGACTCTTCAAACCTAATTGCAACCTCGGGGGATTTCAGCTTGATTAGGCCTCCCTGATCCTGCCAGGAGCATGACTGTGTGCGTGCGTGCATGTGTTTGTGTATGTATGCATGAGTGTGTAATTCATGTGTGTTTCATTAATCAAATCCACAGTTTGGCCTTTGTGGATAAATTCACTGCATGTGACCTGTAGAGAAAGCCAGTGGCTCCAAATTAAGCCTCCAATTTAACTAGCATTGGGGAAACTCAGCACTAACGCCGTGTGTGTGTGTGTGCATGTGTGTATGCAGAGGCGAGTATTGCTGATGTTGTGGGGACCTATTTACACAGCCACATTATGGGGACTTGTCTACATTACAGGGACTTGGCTTCATTATGGGGCCAAAACCCAAGTCCCC
>OOFC01048520.1:17198-75820 GCA_900323345.1 Pseudochromis fuscus
TACTCTCTTTATTTAAAAAAAAAAAAAAAAGAAACAGATTAAACCACATCCTTATCTTTATCTTAAAGTTTAATTTTCATAATTTTAAGCCCTAATCAAGGAGTTTCATAGCAGGTTATTTAATAATGTAACATTGTTAACATTAAACCATTTTCTAAGTATTATTTAACTGTACGCTTCAAAACTATTAAAAATAATTGTTGAAAAATATATATGAATATGTAGCCCTCTGGGGTTACATCTCGCAAGACCGATTTATAATGTTGTAGCAGCAAGACGCAGCCTCTGTTTCAACTTGTGTTTAAAATATGATTTCAAACTTTTTACCAGTTTTTTTAATTGTATTAAAATTAGTGCTGTCAAATGATTCAGATTTTAATCAGATTCATCACAAGGTTGCTGTGGATTAATTTCGATTAATCACGATTAAATCTCATTACTTTTTAATCTATATTAATCTCATTTCACTTTGCATGAGGTTTGTCGCAAGCTCGGTGATGCGTTAACCAAAGTGCCAGCAGTATCTACTAATGTAACTAAACAAAACTTCTTCCTGCAGAGTGTCAGTCAACTATTCTCTCTTGATTTTTTTGTACTCAAATTTCCTATGGAGGGGGTTAACGTGCTGTTTAGCATCTTACATTTTTATTGGTTGGTGTTGCTGCTTGTCACCACAGGATTAACTGCCTATTTGTGCATGTGTGACGGCATGTGTGGATTAATTGCGTTAAAATGATTAATCAGACTAACCATGATGACGGATTAATCTGCGCTAATGCATTCATTTTGACAGCCCTAATTAAAATGAATAAATAATTGTAAAATCACAGCTGAGGTTGTGCTGACAAAAAAAAAGGTAAACAGTAAATTGACCCCAGAGGGTTAAGGATATGGCAGGATGATGGTTTGGAAACACTTCATTAAAGATCATGATCTGAGTTTTAATAAGCACTGAGTTACGCTTAGAGAACAATTGTTATATAACCATGTGGCTAAACTTAGGAAACAATCAGGGTCATTGCTAGAAAGAGGCAGAAAGTGAACAGTGGTCCTTCAGGTCTAAAGTTTAGTTGACCCATCCATCCACCCCAGCCTCCCAGCTTCTTCTTGCTGTAGTAAAATAATATACCAACACTGCCTGACTTTAGTTACTGGACAAGAGTCACACGGCTTTGTCACAACATGTAATTTAGGGACATTTAAACAATCGATTATGTCGTTTTTCTCCTAACTACAGGCAGTTTGTAGAATACAAAAGACACTGTTTTATGCATTTAAACACACTCTAAACACTGTTTTAACTACTGAATAACTTTATGACCTCTCACTGGAGAAGCTTAAAGCTGTAAGTAACACACACACAATCAAATTTAGAGGATTGTCCCCACAGGACCACACTCAGACACTGCAACCAACACCTGCCACTGAGGAAAACACAGACATGCACAGACTGACATGCAGTATTTAGTTTAAAATCAGTCATGTCGGGTTAAAAGACAAGCTGCTGCCAGTTGGGAACTTTAAAAATGTTCAATCTCAGTGTGAAAAACTTCATCCGGAACTGAATCCAACCATGTGTGTCAGCGGCGAGGACTGCCAACGCTGCTGGTTACAGTTTATGTAGAAGAAAATGTGGCTGAGAGAGCGACAGTGATGGAGCAGGATAAAAGTGTATTAGCAGAGTGACCAGTGTGTTTTTTGGGGTGTTTTTTTTTTTCAGAGGGACAAGCTGTGGGGGCAGAGAGAGACACTCTGATGATCAGTGATGTGAGCTGATGAGAGGCAGGAGGTAATGATTAGTGTCCACGCTGCCTTTGGAAACTTCTTCGTCAGCTATTGAATATCTAAAGAGGGGAAACAGCATGACTTGGTTAAAGGGCATTGGTACATCTTCTCTCACCCTGCCATTTCCCCCCTTCCTCCTGTCTCTCCTTCACTGACAGATTATGGAGTTTCTAAAGAACAACGCTGTGATAGCAGCAGGGCGTCTCACTGATGGCTTCAGTCCTCTCCGGTCTCATTCTGTAACTCTCCTAAACTCCCCCAGTTCAGACCTATTTCTCTGCCCTAAATGCATAATTTTGTAAATGAAGCATCTGCTTGGGTGGTCCCTGTAGGCCCATGTGTATCAGGCTGAGGCTGACACACACAGGAATACACACCACCGCTCAAAAATAGTTTTATTAACAGTCCCCAAAAATATCCAGCGCATGACAGCTACATAGACAGAACTTAGCACCGCATGTTAACATTTTTAATATGTGCAGGTCTGGTGAACAAGCAGTCAGCAGACTATGAAGCTAAATGATAAAATGTGATGACAGTTGCTGTTGGAGCTATGAATCAGGATGCTGAGAAGATGGGTTGCTGTGTCAACTGAAACAAATCTGTATTTAGGCTTTCCTAAATTAGGACAGGCCTTTATCAAGAGCACATTTGTTCAGTGCGAGTCTGGTACTGGAGCCGCACAGATAAACAACACACTGGAAGCTTTCAGACAAATAATAAGCTGCAAAATACTGCAAACAAAAGCAAAGAAGTAGTTGTCAATATTTATCTGAACAAAATCACCAGCATGAAGTCAGTGTTTCTATAGTAACATAACTCTTGGAGTATTGACATGAAAACAGAAATTAAATTTAATGAAAACAGAAAATTATAGTGAAAACATGTCAGTACAAATCTGCTTCTGGGAAGTAAAAAAACATGGTCACAGCAGATCTGTTAAACACAGCGTGCTGTCCTGAAAGATTTCATGTTGACACTGTAACACTGTAGCGCTAAATACACTAAAAAGAAATAATAGAGTTTTATAATATCAGCAATGACGAGTGATGGATGCCTGTTAGAGTGTCTCTTTGACTCATAAAGTATGTCATTGATCCTTCTGTAAGTATTTTGTGTTGGGATCCGAATAGTGTGAAACAAATGTGTTCAGCTCGAGAGGTGGTCAGAAATTATTCTCACTGAGGCATTCATTACATTCCTTGACGACAAGAAGCAGCAAATGTATTAAAACTTCTCTTTTCCTCTGTCTCTCCTCCCCAGACGACTCGTCACATCTTCCCTATTTCACCTCACAGCCTGGTCCACATAACTTATGCATGCTGTTTTCCTACAGGATGCCATGATTTGGTGCGTTATCTGTGTGCATGCTTTTCATGTGTGTGCACGCGTGCACGCATGTGATGCATCTGCAGCCAGCAGCTGTAGATAGCAGCAGAGCAGTAATGGTGTATAACTCATCCTAATAATGCAACAGTGAAGCAGCAGGTAAGGTCAACACAAGAGACTGGTGGTAGAAGGGAAACTGCCTGAACACACAAACACACACATACACACACACATACAAACACACACTCATGAACGACCGAATCAATCCCCGACAAACACACCTCCAGGCACATAAACATGTACCCCACCAATCTGTATATCACTCCCCATCCTCTCTCTCCCATATTTTCTTACAACCCATTATTTTTCTGGCTGTCCTGTCCATCCCTCCATCCCTGCGTCTCTCTTCGTCCCTCCGTCCATCCATCCGTCCCTCCTCCTCCTCCTCTCCATCCCTCCTTCTGTCTTCCGCTGATATTGTTGGAGGTCAGTCGACACCCTGAGGAAGAGGGCTGATGAATGGATCCATGATCGTTGGCTGTAATTACAGTGTCAAATGAACTGTTAGCTGTCCAGTATGTGCAGGTTTGTGTGTGTGTGAGTGTGTGTGTGTATGTGTGTGTGTGTGTGTACACTTTCTCTAATGTGCTAGTCAGCTCCCCACAGATGCAGTTGCCATATCAGCATCCACAACAACAGATGGACTCTAGTTACACACACATACACACATGCAAATCCACACACATGCATGCAAAACCACCATCTCACACACCATTTATCATCGTCTGAAAAACACACAAAAATATATAAGTAGCACACAAGCGCATATGCAACTCTGCGTGCATATGTGTGAGTGAGTGAAGAGCATAGTGCTTTTGTCGTGATTCTGTACAGATTCATATGGGGACATGGCCGGTTAGTGACTAACACATTTAACCGCAATCCATCCTGTCATAGCAAATTCCACTCAGCAGGAGCCTCTTTACTCTGCCAGTTACTCTAACAGATGTGGGGTCTGGCACATACACACCAAAACTCCCATCACAAGTTATTGCCAACAGATCAGGGTGAGCTATTGACTTCTACACTCATCCCTCCATCAGACATGATAATGGAGAACTGGAGCCACTGGGGGCAGGGATATCGGCAGCTGGGCTGGCGAGAATCATCAGCAGACAGACGGACAAACACAGAGTTTAGCTTTTCTGGAGGGTAAAATTATGTCTCTTTTCGTTCAGCCTCCCCCGTGGAGAGGAAAATGAATGAAAACAGTCAAACATGATGCTCTTAAACCACTACTTTCGGTATTTACCACTTAATTACATAAGTGCAAGCCACTTTATAGCGAGGCTAATACAGTTCTTTTGCCCATTAAAGGCCTTTCTTAAACCTGCAATAACAGATCTTCTTGGGGTATTGGGGGCAGCAGACATAACCTTTTATGTTGTTGCAGAAAATATTGTTAGTAAATAGTTTAACATCCATGACTTTTGTTTATGTTAATGTGTTTAATTTACTCAAATAATTAAAAAAAAGTAAGCAAATAAACTTTCACTAATAATGGTCAAGGCTGTGATTGAACTGAGCAAGCAACTTCTAGATCAGGGGTAGCCAATCCTGGTCCTCGAGAGCCCCTATCCTCCATGTTTTAGATGTTGCCCTCTTCCAACACACAACAACGATTCAAACGATCAGCTCATCATCAAGCTCTGCTGAAGCCTGATAACGATCCTGATCTTTTGAATCAGGTGTGTTGGAAGAGGGACACATCTAAAACATGCAGGATAGGGGCCCTCGAGGACCAGGGTTGGCTACCCCAGATCTAGATCTTAAATACTGGCTGAGGCAAAAACAGGGCTAAAAAAATTAAACATGTTTTACATTAAAAGTTCTGCTTCTAATAGAATAATAGGTAATAAAGCCACTATTTGAAAACATTCAATTAGTCCAATACTTAATCTGCTACCTTTTAGCTCTGTTTTTGGTCATTCTCACAACTCAGAAACGTATCTGGCCATTTATCTACAAAAACACCACGTTCATCAGCCAGTTTGTGCTATTTTTCTGCAGTGCAGGTGGTGTCCAGTGTTTTTTATGAAGCTTTTTGAGGTAAAACCGAGGATGAGAGAGGAGTCAGAGTGAACCAAAACAGTAACGATGCAGGTCGGGCAGCTACTCTATGAGCAGGGAGCTGCAGATTTCAGTGATAATTCTCTGCAGGTTCCTCATGAGAAGTGACCCCCTTCGCGCTGTCACTTTGTGTTCAACAAAGATGCTTTAAAGTCTGCTCTCTGCCAATATGTGTGCGGTTGAAACAAGAGTTGAACTATTTCTGTATCTAGGTTTGAGGGATATATGGTTTTCTACATCCTGCTAATCAGGGCAGATGTTGCTGCACGATCACTGTAAGTTGAGGGAATCATTTACAATATGGCTGATCTGATGTACCCATGTGCCTGCAAGTCACACACACACACACACACACACACACACACACTCTCTGCTTCCGGATGCATTAAACACAGAAGAAAACTTAGCTAAGGCGAGGCACCTAATCAAATTCAGAGCTACGTCTAGAGGAAGGGTAAACATGGATACACATCCTAGTCACATGTGTCTGTGTGTGCATGCTTGTGTGTGTTTGCATCTGTGTGTGTGTGTGTGTGTGTGTCAGAAAGAAAGACAGAGGCACACAGAGAGACTGGGTCTCTGCACGTCTAGTTGATATTCCAGGGTGGCTTGTTGTGAGTGTGGTTTCCCACAATTCTTATCAGAGTTGTGATCACAGAAAACTGGTCTGTTCAAATGGAACACATCCCTCCCCTCACACTATCAGGGACTCACACACACAGACACACACAGTCATTCCTTATGCATCCCTGTTGGTGAGTCCCTTCCTTGAGTCTAATTCAATCTTCAACTTATAACACGACACCAAAACACGCACAGCCGAGGACAGGAATGCAATTTGGAACAATCTGAGGTGAGTGTGTCTGTCTTATGAATATATAAGAGTTTTTCCTTTAGGAAGTCCTGCTCTGAACCAGCAGAGAAAATCTGCCTGTGGGGAGGGATAAAACAATTGCTGGCTTAGAAAAATTGAAAACAAAGAAGAAGAAAAAAAAATGCTGCCGCAAATACAAAAGCGCCAGGGAGAAAAAGACATGTAATATTCAGTGGTGGTGGGGAGGGGGTGGAGCAAAGAGGTCGACATTTTGAGGATTGTTGGTGAGGTATGAGGAGGCTGGCAGGTCATATTTCAGTTGGCCTGCAGTTTCATTCCTGAGACAGAAACCCTCACGCTTTCATTAAGAAATGGTCTAATTGACAAGCCAGTGGTGCAGCAGTGTAGTAAACTCAAAATACGCATAAGCTGTGTACTCAGATGAAAGCGGCGCAGCACTTGTGTAGCAGTGAGGTAGATCTGCATGCTGATATGCTGAGGAATGCATCACACAGAGCGGTTCATGCAGAGGTAAAAAAGTGACGAGAAAAATACTCAGATAAGAAGGATCTTGTTCAAAATCTGGCTTTGCTTCATTCTGGGAAAATGTGTCCTAGTTAGCACCCTGCTGCTCCGTGAACACACACACACACACACACTCACTCACGCAGTCATACACACGCTCCATCCTGCTAATGAACAGGCTGCTTTCTCACTTGGGATTTCTCTCCCTATATGTTTTTTTTTGTCTCTATACCTTCACAACATCCCTCCTTCATTTCCTCCTGCATTCCCATGACAGCTCCTCCTCTCCAGGGTTTAGGCGTTTGACGTGTGTCACTCATACACACTCAGACTGGCAAGTTGGGAACCCAAACACACACACCCACACACACACATTTGAATGCGAATGACGTGCAAAAGGACTTAGCGTCTTTGCCGAATACAAGCCAGCACAAACGTAATGAAATAATAATGAAATACGCTTTGCGTGTTCGCGCACACTCACAGGTGATCCGCGGGGAGAAGAAACATTAGCACGAGTCAGTATATGACACCTCGTGTGAGTGACTGTGCTGTCACCTCTGCATCTGCACAAATTAGATGAACAAATAGGTCTATAATTCTCAAACATCACAGGCGATTTGAAATGCGTCACTCCCCATGATCCGTAATGTATTCATGTTATTCATCTTCACGCTTGCCATACACGACCCCTCTTATTCAAATACTTGTTTTCACATCCTTTTAATCAAATTTGCATGGATTAATTTTCAGAATGTTTAAAGCACTGAGAGTCTCTAGCCTATAGATAGCTCGGCAATCCGTTTGAAGGCGCAGAGAGAGACTAGCTTGCATCATAGTTCAACGCTGTATTGTGTGATCTGTGCGGTAATTGAAGCAACTAGTTATTTCTCATCTTTTGTTGCAGGTCACAGTTACGTTTCATCAAAGACTCATAGCTGTGAGCCTCAGTGTCAAACAGCTCTACATTTCCAGGCAGACTTCAAACACTTCATTTTTAGTCAGTCATATAAGCTGTTTCACTCGGAGGCGGAAGATGATGGTTTGTTCAAGCCAGGTCGAAAACCACTGAAAAGGATCTGAAAATCATTATCCCAGTATGATGAAAAGTCATGAATATAGATATGAACATGTCATATATAGAGGAAACTCTTATCTTTCAGGGTCATATAATCCATATGTAATAATAATCCAGGCACAAAAATTTTCCTATAAACTGTCCTTGCAGGGCAGGAGTGAAAAAAAACCCTTTATGGGCTAATTCAAGCATTATCTGATCAAACTCTTACATTTTTCCGCTGCACCTTTAAAGGCCACAACTTGCTAACGTGCTGCCACTGAGAGAAGAGAAGAGCAAGTTATGGTGAATGATTAATCCACAATATTCAGTTTCAGCTACATGGAGCTAATACTGTTCTTTTGTTTTGTTTCTCTTATAAATACACTTTCATATGAAGAGGAGGTGAGAGCTCTTCTCAGTGCTGGACTCAGAGTGCAAAGCTGTGTTCAATGTGCATCGGATAAAGCCTGTTTCAACTTTTAACGAGACAAAACAAGCCAAACTAACAATGCGTGATGAGCTTTATCATACCATCTCATAACTATACCTTCAAATCCATGTCTAATAGTATTTAGAATAAGTAATATGAACAGGGAGGATTGAGAAACTGGTACAAACTGTAATAGTCACCTTACATTATTCTGAACCAATAACAAAGGACTGCTCTGGAAAAACAGTTGGTTTTAGTGACTGATCTCATTCACATTGATTTGTGGCTGATGATTGGTCGACTGAATGTGCTGTGGCTTTGTTCCAACTGGCTGAAAGAGCAGTGGTAAAGTGTCAGTTACATCGATGCAAATATCACTGGTCTGCACAATTTTGGGGAACTATCAACCTCTGAGTTAAAATGTGCTAATTCTTACATATTTTGAGGAGATGAATTAGAAAACAGAGGATAAAGGTGCTGGTTGGCTAAAGTTTAAAAGATACAAACATGAAAATGTTGCATGAAAAAAATTAACAGAAAGTTATGTTATTGGTATCAATAAAAAGATGCATTTATAATGATTAGTGTGACACTATTCTCATTGCTATATCACATTTTGCAGAAAAGTTATGGAGCATAGTCACACACCCTCCTTCTAAATTTGAATTATTTGGATGCAGTTTTGACCTGAAGCTGTATTAACGCTCAGGACTTAATTTTCCTTTATTTTGACCCAGTTTTGGTCAAATGTAACTTTCATTTCCAAGACTTCCTCCTTGTAGACCAGTATAAGCAGTGATGTGCCAACGCAGATCTAAAGAATATCTTAGAAATTTTACCACTTCACATTTTACCAAGATTATTACAACAAAAATGGCTCCTTTTTTATTTTGGCAGATTAGTTTTTCAACACCATATGTCTTGTGTTTGTGCGCTTGTGCCGAAGGACTCACGTTAAACAACAGACACCTTACAGGAATTCCCCGCGGTGAGCCGCGTTTGCTTCCTCACTGGTTTTTACTGTCGAGCAGCTGTAGTTCGCTGTAGGCTACAATCTCACAGACAAGACTACAGTAAAAGAAACAACCATTTAGTGATCACTCAGATATAAGAAATGCAACTGTTATTCAGCACAACAAAATACAATTCAAACCAATGGATGCACTTTGTACACAATTTAAAGTGGAAAGTTTTGAAGTTGTGTGTGTGCACGTGTGTGTATCCGCGTGAGAGTGTGTGTGGGTGGGTCCATAATTAAAACTAATTCCTGTTAAGCTTTTCAAGAACACATCCATTGTCTATACATCTTTGTGGGGGTACTTCCTGACATGCTAGATAAGATGAGATAATACTTTATTGATCCCCAAAGGAAAATCTGTTCCAGCAGCTTACATTTGAGATAGACACAAAGTACTCATAGCAGTAAGAAAATTAAAAGGGGAAAATAATAACAATAATAAAATCAGATTATACTGGAGATATATTTACTGTGAAAATACAAATGTATTGGTATTTAAAAATAATGGAAATACATTGCATAGGCGCACTATACTGCACTCACTGAAATACTGCCACCCTAGAGGTTAATGAAGTTACTATATATATATATATGGCTTTCCAGTCTAGGATAAAAAGATTTCCAAAAAGTGCATATATAAAAAATATATGTTGTTAATTGTATGTTGATTTGTGGGGTTTGGCATTTGAATGTCGCCATGTTGATTTTTTGGAGCAAGACGTGACCCCATTTGGAAATGAAGGGAGGAGGCGGGTCAGACAGTTGAACCTGAGGACACTGCCCAATGTGTATGACACTCGAGCTCAGATCTAGTCTTATTGAAGACCTGCCAATCAAACTAACCACGCCCCTAAATCTTCCTCTTTTTGTATCCTATTATCTAATGAATTAAGTTTTTTTGGATGGACCACCAGATCACAAATAAGAAGAGCTGACTGAAGTCAATTCGATCCAACACCTAGTGGCCACTGGAGATATTGCACTTCATTGCACTTCCACACTAGCCTCACTTTTGAGACCAGTTTGCTTCATTCATTTCAATATACAGTCTATGGTGGTTATCCTGCATCAAGGAGAGGCCGTTTCTGTAATCTACTAAGTATGTAACTTGCCTGATAAAGGGTTAAACCAAGTCTAAATGCTCATGTTAACTGTTGCCACTGCACAGAAATAGAAAGACATGTGCACACACACAGACAGACCGTGCATCAGTGCATCATAACACACCTGATTATGCCTGATTACAGACTGCTGTCTTCTGTGCGTGACAAGGTGTACAACTCACACACACACACACACACACACACACACACACACACACAGCCAGTGTCCCGCCGCCCCTGATAGCATATTGCCAAAATAAACAGCATCAGCCCTGTCAACACAGAAATCTCTCACTGCAAGCAAGAGCCTCAGACACACACCTGGTCGTCACACCTACACAAACATAAATCCACACACACACACACACGCATACTCTATAAACACATCTGGCAATAGGAGATGTGTAGAGCCTCAGCACAGGGAGAAGAGGATCAGTGGGGTATTGATATTACAAACACATGTGCATATAACCCTACTGCACACACACACACACCTCTGACAGAGATACAGACTGTTACTGACAGGCTGCAGGATGGAGTGATTTCCTGGCAGCCATTGTTTTCTTGCCTCTTAATCCACGCTGTCGAAGGTGGGCGGTGTTGACATCTGAGACCAGTGTGTGAGATCCTCTCATATCTGACCTTTAACACAGCCAGACCAGAGCAGGTAAAGGTCTACAGCTCCCCAGTGACTTGCATAGATTCAGTACTGCACACCAAACCAAGTGCCATAGACAGAGAGACAGAGACAGAGAGAGGGAAGAAATAAAGCACCAGCACAAATGGAGAGTCCTTGAATAAAAAACCTATTAGCTACAAAGAAAAGTAGGTTTCTTCCTTTTTCTTTTCAACATCAGTCATTCAGATTCCCATCTTTTTCAAAAGAGCTTTGTACTCATGAGACCGTATTAGCAAAAGTTTGAAATGGTATGACACTCTTGGAGTATCAGAATATTCAGTGAACGATTGTGTATATCACACTTCTGAATTTGTATTCATAAACACACAATAAGGTCCTCAGCGGGCTAAATAGGCTGCTCTAAGCACCGCCTTGAACACATTTTCACAATACGTTATGTGATTGCAGCATCGATACTGCATCATTGGGAAAATAAGCAGACCAGTATCCTCCTAAATTACCTTCATTTTGCATCATTGTGCAGTGCAGTGTGTGTGATGTGTGTCCGGGGTTGGAGTTGCTCCTTTGAAACTACAGTTAAAGAAGTTAGCAAAAAAAAACAACCTGCAAAAAGAAGGAGAAATAACCAAACACATTAACATGAGTATGTGAACTTGTACTTACTACTGTTTACTCGCAATGTGTGTGTGCCTTGATTTTTGCTCCTGTTTTAGTTCATATATAATTATTTTGTTGAACTAAACTAGATGGATTTAACAAGTGTGTGTTTACAATGCAAGCAACCAAAGTGGTTAAAGAAAGAAAATTATACCTGCATCTGCGTGAGTGTCACACCACACGTATGTAAGTGTCCAGTTACACTGCTACACAGGCTAATCAGAAAATGGAGCCGATTACATTGATGCTATCTCGCATTAAGTAACATTTACTGTGAAAGGATAATAGAAACTAATGCACTCACTCCTCTGTGGTGTAATTGCTCAGACAAGAAGTAGTGTGCCCCAGCTGTCTGAAGGGATGTTGATTGGTGACATTCTTCACAAAAGGAGTACTCATGTGATATACTCCAAATGAAGTAATCGCATGGACAACAAATAATCCTACATTTGTGCAGCTTGTCTATCAGTCACACACTCACACTCTCTCCTGTCAGGCCATTGGAGGCTTTTTGAAATGATTTTCTCTGGCAGTTAGCATTATTCAGTCTTTTTGTCTTTCTGAGCTTGTCATCGTCTGTGACAGCTGTGATTCTGGGCTGCTTGACAGATGATTCAGTCCACAGTGTTTGTCTGCAATAAAAGACAGTAAAGCACATTACTTCTGTAGGTTTAACTGGTCTAAGGAAAGAATTGCAGGGCACCTTAAAGACAGAGCATACACAGCCATGAACAAACTAAGCCTTAATCGACCAGTGCACTTAATTGACTTCAATTCTAAAACTGAATTTTTTAGCCATGAAATACTCAAGTCGGTAAATTTTTTCAGTCATTCTGATGTCATTTACTGAAGCCAACTCTTCTTATCAGTAACCTGGTGGTCCATCTGAAAATTATTCAATCATTAAGCAGATATTAGGCTAAAAGACGGCAGTGGCTCAGTGGTAGAGCGGCCGTCTACCAACCGAAGGGTCAGTGGTTCGATTCCCGCTCCTCCCAGTCATTGTCGGTGTGTCCTTGGGCAAAACACTTTACCCACCTTGCCCTGCATGAATGTTGGATGAATGGGTTGGTGGCGGTCGGAGGGGCCGTAGGCGCAAATTAGCAGCCACGCCTCTGTCAGTTTGCCCCAGGGCAGCTGTGGCTACCGCCATGGGTGTGAATGAATAATGGTCTCTGTAAACCGCTTTGAGTGTCTAGAAAAGCGCTGTATAAATCCAACCATTATTATTATTATTAAAGAGGAAAATTTAGGGGCGTGGCTAGTGATTAGTTGATTGGCAGGTCAGCTCTCCAATCATCAGCTCTCATTTCCTGGTGAAATTGAGTCTCCTACATATTGACCAGAGTCCTTAGGTTCAAGGGTCAGATCCGCTGCCTGACTCCTCCCTTATATCCAAATATGGTAACTTCTGGCTCCAAAAACCCAACATAGCAAGTTGCAAATGCAAAATTTCAAAACGCAAGTCCACAAACCATCACCCATAATATCACAGTCATGGGTGAATGTTGTAACAAGACAATGTATCACCACAAGAGGGCAACAGTGTTCATTCTCAATGAACAGTGGTGAGAGATAAAGGCAGAGGCCAACTTTCCCTTTAAGCTGCATGCATGCACAATCGCACACTATTCACAAGTGTATAAATATGTTTTTACTGCATAAAATCAACTCTGCCCTGGACGGTAAATACAAATAACTAAATACCAATTTGTTTTGTACCCTGTTGTGACATAACTCAATGAAACCATGCCAAATGTTGTCCAGCCAATAATATAATGGGGTTCATGCTGTTTATTTAGACAGTCAATAAGTTTCATTAACAGTGTTTTTTGCTGATGTGCTATTGTTTTCATGGTAAGTGTAAGGCTGATGGTGCAATGGATAGCAGGTTACAACAAGTAATGTGGCTATAGCCAGTTACAATGTCTGATGCAGCAGAGCAGAATCAGACCACACCATCATTAGAGAAGGTCTTTCCTCTAACAAGTACACACATACAACACAGCTCATGAAAAAACAAACTGTACCTGGCCCAAATAAAGTACCTTCTTTAAAAGTAATCTCACTTCAGTTATTGTTGTAATTTGATTACTTTAATAAACCATGTAACTTGTCATTATCTCAGGGGTTGAACAGATGCTATGGAAAAAACAGGGCAGAAAACAGAAGATCTTAAGATGTTAAAGGTGTGGTTAGGAGGTTTTTTATTTGCCTAACCTTAATAATTAAGCAGCTGCCATGAAGGGATGTTGTAGAAATGAAGAATTTAGAAAAGAGGGAGAAGTTTTGATCATTGGGCAGCTTCACAAAACAGCCTCATTCATCCCCAAAGTTGTCGTTGGCCAGGAGAAGGAAGATAAGGGCGAGCTTAGACCTACCACCCATACCACTGACACCTGCCACACGGGTCATCCAGTCAGGGGTGCCTCGTCTGTCAGGGCTCGGGTGAGCTGTGTAGCTGGTCACCAAGCAGTTTAATCTCCAACAGATTCCCACCACCTGGCTCTGCTGGCATCACACCAACCCCCGCAGCCCTGCAATCTGCCAACTCCTACTGTCACGTTGCAAAGGGTTCAACGGGAACTTAGCAGGAGATGGCTGAATGGATGGGTTGGTGGGTGGGTAGGTGGGTAGATGAAGCACACGTATCTACATTGGACATGCAAACTATATTTGAAGCTTCCTCTCTTAAACCTGTTTGAACACATCATCTACTGTATCCCCACTGATCTGCTCTGCTGTGTGCCGGGTACAGTCGAAGCCATGGGTGACCCGCAGGCTATACTGCTGCATAAGTGTATGTGAATACATGAATGTTTGCCTCGGGGGAGGATTTGCTTCTGGGCCTTTGATTACCAGTTCACAGTCAGGCTTTTCAAAATGACACAATTGCTAGATTTCCCCTTCAGAAATGTACCATGTAGCTTGTAGTCAAATCCCCCATCTGTTGGATGAGGGCTCAGTACTTCGGATTGTCTGTCCACGTCTGTGTTGGGAAAGTGGGCTTCAGAGATGCTTTATGTCTCTGAATGATGTGTAAGGTTAACCATTTATGATTTAGCTCCAAAGCGAGGCTGATGAAAAGAAAAGACAAGCTTTTGTAGAATACTAAAGAAGATTGCTTTTTGTGTTGCCAGTAAGTCCACAAAGGTGTTACTAGATCACAGACTGTATATGAACGATGGAAGTAGCCACCTATTGGTATATGACACTTCCACCTATTGGTATATGACACTTCCACCTATTGGTATTTGACACTTCCACCAATTGGTATATGACACTTGGACTTATGGACTGTATATAGAATGGACAAAGCTAATGTGATGTCACCCACTGGCCTGTGGACTCACATGTTGAAGTCAGGATTTTCTCATTTGAACATCAACATTGTTGGTTGGAGCATATTTGGATATGAAAGGAGGAGTGAGGAGGCAGGTCTGACCTATGATGTCACTGCTGAAAGTGAGTGTGACTTAAATTCACCAGTGAATACACCTCCAAATGAGCTGGAAGTCATTGGGAAAAAGACCTGCCAATCAACTAACCACACCAACAAACATTTCTTTTTTTTGAAGCCTAATATCCATCAAGAATGAATTGACTATAGTTAAGTACATCAGAATGACTGCTAGAAAAATATAGTATTTATAGTATTTATAGTATAGTAGAGTATTTCATGATTAAAAATGACAATATAAGAAATTAACCCTTTAACACCTGAGCCTGCAAATTTCCACCTGGACTTTTTATGCTTATTTTGATTTCAAATTCAAATTTAACATGCAAAATCTAATATTCATGTGTTTTTGTTCACTGAAACTCTAAAATCAAAATCCTTTTTTGTTTTTTTCTGCTATTCTTGTTTCATCATCACCGTTATTACACTCTTACAACACATAGTTTAATCAGCTGTTTTGCTGCTTTCTGAGAGGGGAGCTAGTGAAATTACCATAATGACACCATATTCACTGTAAACAACATCTCAGCTCTTCGGAACTGATTCTGAATGCACAAACCATGACATAATTACGGTAATCCAAAGACGCATATGCAGACCTGTCGCCAACGACATGCACAGAGTTAAAGGGTGAAGTCAATTGGAGACAGCATCTAGTGGCCATTGAGGGTATTGCATGTTATTTATTTTTTTGCACTGCCACATTGGATTCACTTTTCAGACCCGGTTGCTTTGTCCATTTCTATACACAGGCTATGTGAGGACGTCACCATCTCAGTTGTTTGGAGACAGAAGTGACCACACTTGGAAGAGAGGGTGGAGGTGAGGAGCAGCAATGCAGCGGTTGTAAACGAGCATATGAGACTTTTCATGAGATGGGACACTGATAAGAAAAATAACTTAACATCAGTATATTGTGCGTAAAAAAAATGTATTGACTTAGTATTTCATGAGAGAAGTTCAACATTTTTTACTGCAATTCTAATGGAGCTGTTGGGTCCAAAATCCAGGGGTCATCAGTGGTATTGCATCTTTTTGCACACTGGTCTCACTTTCCAAATCAGGTGACTACGTCTGATTTTTATCTACTGTCCATGAACCTGATGCACTTATTGCATAACCAACTGGAGTATTCAACAAATTTTAGACACAGCAGCTTTGTGTCCTTTTGTTAATCACGCAAACAAAAATCAAAGATATGCACAGTTCCAGTCCCCGGCACCAACACAAGCACACACTGGTGTCTTTGTATGCTATGTATGTATATAAACTCTGCCAGTCAACCGGATCAGGAAGTAACACTGCATTCAGTCAAGCAAACAGATAACATGAATTAATCAAATAGGCTACATCTCTTGGGGCGGCTGTGAAAGCTCAGATCATCCATGTCAACACGCTCACACTGTCTGATCGAGTCTCTCTTCGGTTTCGCTCATTTGACTGACTAATAATAGTCCACGGTGTTCTATTAATCATAGTTATTAAGCAGAATAAGACAAAATATTTTCACTTCAGTCTCCTGGCTGCTTGTTTTTCACAGTGTCGTTGAACAGAGAAAGTTGAGAGACACGCAGCGTCTTCATGACTCAATATTTTTACACAGCAAAGCAAATGAAGAGCTCGTGTCTGTGCTGCACTCGTCCAACATTTGAAAACAGAGGGGCAGAGAAACGGAGAACCCAGATTAAAATAGATGAGTGTAAGACAAGAAAAGAAGCCAAGAAGCACAGAGTCATGATGTGGAGAGGAAGACAGACAGATAGAGAGACAGAGGAATGGTTAGTAGGTGGAACCTTGAAAAAGCTTTTGTTCTCTGAATACGGAGGGTTAGAGAGGCAGCACTTGGCAGTTGATTCAAAGCAACTCCAAATCAATCTTTTATAGCTTGTCCAAACAGACTCATACAGCCACATACACATGGACACAGAAAAGGACACACACACACACAATGGAAACCACAAGCAACCACTTTGTACTCTTTGAGACCTACGCTGTGAAAAAGAGGTTTTCTTTACTTCCTGTATGTGGTATTCTTGAAACAAGAGAGAGTCTGGCTTGATACTGCGTCTGTGTTTATGAAAGTGTGTGGGGCCATCGCTGTGTTTCTTTAATGAGCTCGGTTTACACACTTCGTTAATTGGCTGGCACAGCAAAGGACTGACCACGATCTACAGACCAGTCTGCACACACACGCGCGCACACATCTCCATTACACTGTGCTTATTTATTCATGCATTAGTTAGTTTGTTCCACTAGGTTCACTTGCAGGCTGCTGTAGTAATTGCCACTATATTCTCTGCATTGATTTGCACTGTTGACTGCGGCGGTCTGTGCTGTGTGTTTGCGCAGTCACTTACTCCCTTGAAGCACCTTTTCCTTGCAAATCTTTTCATTGCAAAAAAAACAAAAACAAGGCGAGTGCAAATTGTATTTTCAGTCAGTTTATCCATCCATTTATCCATTTAGCTGTTTCTCACGACCATGTATTATTTCCTCTACCAAAGAGACAGGTGAGAGAGTGAGAGGAGCAAGCATTCTAATTAAAGTATCTAGGAGGGGAAGAGAGTCAAGCTTTCTTCAGCACATCCCTCATCACACTGTCTGTAAAAATAGCATCAACCCCACAATCCCAGGCAATGTTCTGTCTGCTTGCAGCTCAGGGCTTGTTTCTGGTGAGCAATAGGAGGTACAGTGGAGAGATTTTGCTGTTGCTGCACAACAAATACAGAGCAGCCAGTCTCGGTCCGCATAGGCATTCTGTTCTAGCTGGATGTGATAGTCCATTCAGACTGGACTGTGTGTGAGAGAGCCATGCTAAAACATGATTACAGATGGGAATGGTGCGTCTGTATATAGGGTGTGTGTGTGTGTGTGTGTGTGTGTTTGTGGATATGTGGGCAGGCAGGACAGGAGGTCTGCAGGGAGAGATAACTGCTCAAATCTGTCTTCTCCTTCTCACTCACACCCTTCTTGCTCAGACCTCTAAAAGCTTACCCCTGGGCTTACCCTGCACGCACACGCGAGCACACACCCACACGCGTACATACACACAGGATCCTCATATCAACCCAATCCCCAACTCCCGTCTCAGTCAGTTCCCCCAAAGTCCGAAAGCAGATGTGGTTCATTTGGGAGAGACAGACATGTGGGAGACAAGAAAAAAAGGGACAGACAGCGAGTGCATTAGCACAGTTCTGTCCACTCAGAGCTGGCATCTATTAATGCAACACCAGTCTGCTCAGGCATGTGCATACAGTATATAGCACATATATGCTCTCTTGCAAGGATAACACAAATTCAAGGAGAGAGGAAGTTGGAGAAGGGTGTTTTAATATTTAAACAAAATGTTTTAAAGTTGAAATTGAATTAGGATGGCACAGCAAGATGCTAAGTTTCCATAAAAAAAAACAATTCAAATCGCAAACAATTTATACTGCATGAAACTCAAAGGAAAACCATGCAGTACTTCCTTCCAGATCTCCATATTTAGTTTACTTTTCATGTTCTCACTTTCGAATGTCCCTTTTTGTTTTTTCCAGCACATTTCTTCCCTTGCAGTGACCCGGTGCCCTCCCCTCTCCTCTTTCTCCCCGTGAACAAACAAGTCCTCGTCAGATGGATTTTCTCTACACCATGCCTCACTACATTATCTGCTCTGCTTCCAAACACCTTTGGGGGTGAGAAGGACAACGCTGCGTCAAGGAGATTCTTAAGATCATGTCTCCGTGCGGGGAAGTCAGAACTGTGAAAAAAATCTGTCCTTAAAGCGGATGAACCTCACCACCTCTGCCTCAGACTAGCCAGCACTGGGGGGAGTGACACAGTCAGAACAATGAGAAGTTATTGCAATCTGATGATATAATGTCCTGCATACTGAAAAGCTAACAGTAACTACTGTAAACATCATTGTTTACTGCTGTTTGCTCATTATTTCTGCAGCACCACGGACAGCTCCCTCAGTGAACACTGCTGCACTGGTCAGCACCACAGACAGCTCCACACTGGACACGTTGCAGTTTGACGCCACGTTCTCAAAGAGGGGTCCGACGACCTTTAACAGCCTCGTTAGTGCAATCAGAGGCATGCAGATTGTGCAGATTGTGCAGAGTATTCCCACCTCTGCACACTGTAATCAAGAATCATCAGCACCAAATGCCTCCAGCACACAACACTGATCTTGATATTGTACTTAAAGTATCCACCTTCCATTTAATGAAATATGAGAAAGAATAATGATATTCTAACAGAATTAAAGAACATAACGAGTACTGCAGAGGTGCTACATGTTCATGGTGGTGAAATTTAATGAACTCTATTAAATTTTCATACTCTCAGCTCCGACTCACTAACTTATCAACTGCTGCAATCTATTATATGCAAAATGCACATTACAGTGATGGTATCTGTTGCTCGGGAAAAAAAAAAAAAAAAGCTGGATCATAATATAAACAGGGACCAACTGTAAGTATTGTGGATGCTGTATTTCAGAGGGAATATGTATTTAGAAATCAAAAAATGTGATAATATGATAAACCAGTGGGTTAAATGTTTTAGCTTTTACAAAAGCTGTAGTTAGGACCCATTGACACATTTCACACGTCTAAGAAGTGTCACCATTTTCACCCTGAATGACTTAAACAATTTCATTTAAATAATGAATGATGAATTATGTAATTTTTGAAGCCTGATGAAACTCTTCAATATTTCAGGAAAGAAGCACACACAGGGGGAAAAAAGACTTTCCCATTAATCATCTCACAACCCTGCAGATTCAGCTTGTGACTTTTTGGCGGGTCCTGACTGAAAGGCGAGGATCAATTATGTTTATCTACAGTAGATCTACCAGTTAATCTCTCAAAACAGTCTCAGCAGTAATGTGCTGCTTGAATAAGTGCATTTTGGGATTTTTTTAAAAATATATTTTGCTAACAATACTTCTGTGCTCTTTGTTAAGTTGGATTTTTAATGCATTTTTGACTGAGATTTTTTTTTTTCATCTACATTATTAGTATTTTTACTTAAGTAATATCTTTTTCCACTACTGCCTGTCATTGATAAATTGAACTGTGGCATTTTTTTTTTTTTTCACAATATAACAGACATGCTCAATGGGCAGTAGAAAAGCGACCTAAAAGAAAACGTGTAGAAAACATATTGACAAATTTAACTGACAATGTAATTCCTTGTGACCGAAAGCCCTAAAGCCATCGGCATCACAAATTAAGCTCCTCTTTGTGCCCTTCTCTGCCACAGCTGCAGCCCTGGAGAGGACACAAGGCCGACTCAGCCTCATCACATAAAGCCAAGCGGAATGCTAATAAAGTTGGATTCAATCAGATTGAAAGCAGTCTTTTGGTAATTCATGGCTTTAAAATTAGAATTCTTGTTCTGCATTCAGAGCCTCTCTCTGTCTCTCCCACACAGCTCGACTCTTATCCTGGCTCGACCTGAAAGAATGTTGTGTTTTATGCTGACAGACGGATGTGTGAGGCATCATCTGACTTTAATCACACAAAAACAAAAACACCTCAAAAATACTATGATTCAAAATTATCTTTAAGTACACACGAGCAAAAATCCTCTCCTTCTCCTGTAACATCATCCCGATGCTCTATTTCGTACAGCAGATATCACCTTTTTGAAGCCACTGTTGCTTTTTCCTTACGCCATTTGTTGATTAAGTCTTGTTTTCTATTGGCACGACACATATCTTTGTCTCCTCGGCCTCCAGGGCTATCACCAAGTCTAACTAAGCAACAAGTTCCTGCAGTGAACAACTGTGGCTGCTGGCAGGGATATAAAGGGCATCGTTATCTGTCTACCAAATGGTTTTCTCCAGCAAGGGATGTCTCGGATGACAAATAGCAAATGTAAAAGCTAGATCGCCGTTGTGTTGTTTCAGTCAGAAGTGGAGCATTATTTATATGAGAATGCTGCAGATTAATACTTAAAACCTGCTCACACATCCTGTGCGTGTGTGTGTGTGTGTGTGTGTGTGTGCGTGGCCATAGTTTCCTTTTTGCATGTGCCCTCACATTGCTGTGGCTAATGGCAGTGTCATAATATTAGTCATATTAGGAGGGGATTAGTAAGAGAAACCGCCTTAAGGATGTGATCCCTGCGAGGGGGTGCCAGATACTGCTTGTATTACTGTCAGCCTGTGTCACACACACATTGGGAGCCGTGCAGCCGTGCCTTCTTTCCTCAATAGGATCTGTAGAGAAACATGACACACTGAAGCGCACCACCTACTGTAGCCCATTCCCCTCTTCCACAGAAGATGTTTTTTTATCTCATCTATTGAAGTGCTGGTGTGAAATGTGTCTGATAGGAAAACAGAAATGCTGCTGCTGTGCAGGAAGACCAAAGTGTACAGATTAGAAGAAGCCAAGTTCTTAACAAGGTCTTTCCTCTTACCAGGGAGACTATGTAATCTATGGTCAAAGTGGCAAATGTCTCGGCGAATGAGAATGGCGATCAGTAAATTGTGCCTGGAAATTCATTGTTGATATCAGCAATATTTATCCATGGCCAGAGGGCATAATTAATAATTTGTAAACGTTAAAAATACCAAAAAAAAAAGCACTCCAAGAGGACAAATCTCCACCAAGGCATAATACTGCTGTACTGATGCTACAGAGATGGAGGGATTGGCCTGGGCTTCCCACTCTCGCTCTGACTCTGATGCCGTCGCAAGGTTCTGATGTTGCAATACTAGAAGTGTTTGCTGTATTGATTAATTGACTAATTAATCAACTGATGTGGCGTTATAATAACACAACTGGATCAAACCAAATTGAATTGAATTATGGATGTGTACAGCACTTTGGCTGACCATGCTGTCTTTTTAAAGTGCTCTATAAATAAAGTTGAATTGACTTGACCTCCTATTGCCCTCCTGTGGTGAAATAACCATCTTTTACTCACTCATTCCTTCATATACAAATATGGTCGACTTCTGGCTCCAAACAATCAATATGGCATCGTTCAAACTCCGATGTCCTGCTTCAAAACTAACAAAACCCACAAACTAATGGGTGACATCACACTTGATTCATCCATTTCTATATACAATGTACAAAGGTATTAAACCTGGAGTGAGAGACTTTTTTATATAATTGAAAGTCTGTTGCCTTAAAGCAGAATGAGCAACATCCTGCACTGGTAACAATGTGTTAACTGGCTCACCAGAGCTGAAGAGCGGAGCAACTGCTGCCACAAAGAATCAGCTTTTAAGCACATGTCAACAGTATTTGTGTAATTACTCCTCCTGCCAGGAGAGGGAGACAAAAGTTCCTCACTTCAGGTTTGATGTTTAAATTTTGAGCAAGATCAGAGGATGGGAACAGTCTGGGAAAAACAAATCCCAAAGCTAGTGTTGCTATTTCACCACAAGAGGGCAACAGTGTTCAGTCTACAGCATCAGTACAGCTGGATCATCCCTAAATGTAATAGTCCTCTACTGCTGGACACCAAGCTGTAAAACTGCACTGTTAATGTGCTGCTGAATCCCTGAAAGGTGAATAATCACCAGGCATCATTGATTTTTATTTATTTATTTTTTTGTGAATATCAAAGAATTAAAAAGTGTGTTTGCACATATATTTCTCCATCATCTTCTTTATCATCGCCATTAGCAAGCTCAACACACACTCACATAGACCACAACCACCCACAAACCAGCTCTAATTACTGCTGTGTGTATGTGTTCCAGCTCAAACATACCAGTCTACAGTATATAAAGCTTCTTACTGAATTCATAATTGCATAATTAGGTATAATTGCATGTGCTGTGGGCTTGCCTGACAACCTAATGAGGCAGCTGTAAAATAGCTTGTGGTTCCACTTATAAGAACATAATCAAAGGCTACAAGATAAAAGGGGATACACAGATAAACACAGACAGCCAGCAGGACAGCCCCAGAGCTGCACCCAGCCAAAACAACAACAAAAAAAGTTGAAATTATTAAAGGCAAGATAGGAGCGAGTGAATGAGTGAGTGTGTTTACTACTCTCATTATACTCTGTCAACAGTGGCTCAGTTCACCAGACTGTGAGTGTCTCTGCAGCTCCTATGTCACAGCCTTTGGGACCTGATTTCCTCGCTACCTTTCCTTACTCTGCATCATCGCGGTAGGACTAACCAAGGAAAGACTCTCGCAAACACGCCTCAGGAGACAGGAGACACACTCGCACAAACACCGGCACGCAGGGCGAGGCCTAATTTGCTGGCCTAATGACCACCGTGATTGCTGTCTGCTTGCTGAAGAAGAAAAGCCTGCAGGAGGGTTGCGTGTGTGTTGGTAACTCTGACTTCTGGCTAACAGCTCGTCTTCGCCATCGGCCATAATGAGTCAGCTCTGACACCTGCAAAACGCTACAGTGTGTGTGTTTGGTTAGTTTATAATGGCTGCCGAAAGTAACGCCACCTCTCGGCCCACACACTGGTGGAGAGTCCTGTCACTGCAAACTCATTAGCAGGAGCTATAACCGCGCCAGAAATCAACAAATCACACTTGCAATGAGTTTGCTAGCAACGGTAGTTCACCATGAATTTGCCTAGTGTGGTGCAGCAGCATCCAACCTAACCATCAAAATACAACGTCTTTAATTATTAGCAATGTACTTTTCAAAGGTAAATACAGAATCGGATAACAAAGCAGAATGAATGAGGAGCTTTGTGTGTTTTTCTCTTGGTTGTAGATACTTGTTTTTGATGGTATCTCTCTCCTCACAGCTTGTATATTGAGCCTGTCTTCTGTCAGTCTGTATCTACCCAGATACCTGCATCACTCAGTCTGTACACCGTCATTGTTTTCTTCAGTTTTCCATTAGCTATGCTGCTGAGATACCAAGCAAATGTACAGGTGTGTTTTACAGTCTAATAACAATCGAGAGTGAGTGTGTGACAGAGAGGAAGCGAGACGGAGAGAGCGATTAAAGCAGCAGTTTATAGCTCTCGCTGTTACCATTACATCAAATACACTGCATCTCATCTTCCAGTTTTTAATGACTTGTTTTCAATTATTGTTTTTTTCCCCCATTCATTATTGTACTCTGTAGTAATGTGCAAACCATTCATTGATTGTTTTTTTTTGTTTTTTTTATTTTGAATACCCTCTTGGTGAACCATGCAAAAGTTGTCTTGACAATACTTTATTCGACCATGTCAGTAAAGCAGGTTTGAAAACATATATGAAGGATGTATGTATGTATATGTATGTATATATGTATGTATGTGAATAAATGTTTTGGACTGCATCTTCAGACTGAACTGACAAAACTGAATCAGTGTTGTCACTGAGTGGATCTGTAGCTTTTAGCAGTGGAGCTCCCCTCACTGGTGAGTGAGAGCACAGATGTGATTCACAGTATGCTCCCTCTCAGTTAAAACCTCATTAAAATTCTTGGAATACCGCAGAAACATTCATTACATGATAACTCGGTCATAAATAACAGTCTGCTGAGCTATTAACCTTGTTTTTATACGCCTAGTTTTGTACCAAACTAAACGGAACGGCCTGAACTAGCAGCAGACTGAACGCACTGCTGTGCTCACAACACAAGTCCCTGAACGTCACAGCGCTATAAACAGCGCTGCGTTCACTTACTGACGTACGTGCCGGAGTGCGTTTAAACAGTGATGCTAAAGCTCGGCTTAGGAAGAGGGAAAACTGTTGAGAGGCTGACAGTGAGACAGAACACAGTCTGGTCAAGAGAGCTGGCTATTAACAGTGTAAATGAAGGGAAACATGTAATGACAGGACCCCAGAGTCACTGATGAGGGTGATGGATGGCTCTCAGCTCAAATACATGGCAGTTCATCACTCACCTCAGACGTGAACGCACACACATTTCCACAGTGTATTTTCACACCCTCGTTTCTCTACCTTATTAACCTCCTGCACATCCACATTCAGCTTTGTTTCGCTGGCACTGCGACCAAATGTATCGCCTTGGAAAACACTTGTACACTCATCACTCACCACTGCTCTGGGAACACACCCTGATTAATCAAAGAAGAGGATCCTCTCTGTCTGTCCCTGTGATCACTATTATCACTACCTATCTTCTATTGCTTATTATGTTCAGTAAATTGATTTGTTTTATAGTGTTTTGGAAAACAATGAGTTCAACATCATGTCTTTAAATGAAATTAGTCTAAAAAAATCACAAACATGTTAACATGATATAATATTTATGTAACTGACAGAGGTTTGGTATAATCTTCTTAACAAATATCACAAGAAATGAATGATCTCCTATATATTTTTATTTTAATTATTAGTTGAATGTTTAGCTTTTTTGCTGGCTCTCACTTTATTTTTCCATAGTAATTAATCATTTGATTAGAAAAATGTCATAAACTTGTTTTAGTTTGATCCAAATTAAAAAAAAAAAAAAAAAAAAACTAAATTTACAAACAAATGAAAGCAACATATTATTTAAGGAGCTGTGATCACAAAATGTTGACACTTTCCTTCATGAGCGACCAACCAAGTAGTTGCTTAATTACCAAATTCACCAAATTACCATTCATTTATTTGCTTATTTATACAAAAAAATAAATCATTTAGAGTTTATAATGTCCTGCAACTGTTTATTTTGTCTGACAATTGCTCCACAGCCAAAAATAAAATATAAAGACAAACTAGCTCAAAATCCTCACAGTCTTAACTTTTGCTTGATACGTAAGCCATGTCATTTTTAAATGATCAACTTTCTCTTTCACTTATTCATAGCCTATTTACTTCTCTCTTGTTTGACTATTAATTTAAGACAACTAATTGTTTCTGCTCTGCACTTTAACCTGGATAAGCTGTAGTACCGCCAATAACAGACGAAGCTCAATGTTTTCTCCTCATGAAACTCTCCCCTCGTCCTCTGGTCTTCGGCCCTTTCTTGCTCTGCGGTCGAGGGGAAACGTGGCGGGGGCCGAGAGGTGGCGGGTAAACAGTGGTTCTGCAAAGTGCTTTTTCCCTGGCTGTGTATACCTGGGTAATAGAGGCAGTAATGGAGTTTGTTCAGGCTAAGGTAATCCAGGAGCTGTGAGCGCTCCACAGCAGGTGCTGATGTTGTTGTAGCTGTCACCGTTACTGTCCAGCACTCGCCATTTGGAGGTGTGTGTGTGTGTGTGTAAGTGTGCATACGAATGTGCATTTTCTGCCTAAAAAATGTGTGTAAATATGAGTGTTCAAATTGCATGCAGATAACGTGAGGTTATGCTAAAAACTGTGTGTGTGTGTGTGTGTGTGTGTTGAGGGAAGGGACGGTGTGTGTGTGTGTGTGTGTGTGTGTGTGTGTGTAGCAAGAGAGAAAGAATCTAAAAAATATATGTGTTTGGATGTTATAGCTCACCTTTGGGAGGTGGGATAAGAACAGGGCTGGCGGCTAGGAATGAATTTACGGGGCCCGATCTCCCAGAAACTATTTCTTTATGTGGGTTACACACATTTAGAGTGGCTACTCGTCCCCCCTGGGTCTCAGCACACCATACACAGCTACTGGAGATGGCCAATGAAATACAGAACACCCTTTTATAGGACACATGCTTTTTATTTATTTTTATTTATCCCCTGTAGCTTTTTCGTCCCTCTCTCTCTCGCTCTCTCTCCGTCTCTCTGTCTCTGTGTGTCTCGATCTCTCCAATTCCTGTTTCTCAATCCTTTTCTCTCTTTTTTTCCATCTCTCTCATCCTCTTCTCATCACACACAGCTACAGGAGGTGGCAAATGAAAAAGAGATCTGCTTTTTTACGGGACACAAACTGTACTTTTTATTTCTTCTGGTTGCTCTCTTTGTCTTTCCTCTTTGTCTTTTCCTGTCTTCTCTCTGGACAGGAGCTCTGACGTTATTCCCACATCCCAGAGGGCTTATTGGTAGTAGAGATGGATAAAGGAAGTGAGTGAGAGACATACAGAAAAGAGGGAATGTGTGTGTTAACGGTGCAAAGGGGACATAAAGTTGTGGGATATGGAAACATGAAAGCGTGTAGTATTTTGTGAGTGGATCTGTGAATGTGTGTGTGCGCTTTTGGTCATGTTGCTACAGGGAGTCTTGGTAAAATGGTCCAATTTGAACTAGTTGTGCTGTCTACACAGTCACCTCCGGCAAGACAGGAGCATGCTAGGGTTACTGTGGGCGGGCATTAGTCATGTTGCGGGGACCTTGGTGTGTTTACACACTCACATTGTGGGGACTTGTCTTCCTCATGGGGACAAACAGCAACTTCTTGTCACATAAATCCTCCAATTTTTAAGGTGAAGACATGTTTAAGTTCAGGGTAAGCACTAGATATTATTATTATGGGTAAGGTAGAGCTCCAGGAAATGTCAATGAGCGGTGCTCTGGAAACTGTGTAGTGTGTGTGTAGGTGTGTATGATTGACAATTGAATTTTGAAATGTACAAAAATAACATTCAAATTATGCAACATGAAACAACTATAAATGTTTTTTTTGCTACAGGGTGAAAAGCAGTGGACAATGTCTGACACTGTTGCTCATCTGCATGCCATTAATTTTCCAAAAGCAAGCATATGCTGGGGCGTCCCTGAGGCGCAGGGGGTAAGACACCAACCGTGACCTTTGTTGCACCTTTCTCTCTTCTTCACTTTCGTCAGTCCACATAAAAAAAACACAGGACTCCCAATAAACAATCCTCGCAATGTCGCTGTGATAACGATCAACATTAGGAGTAATCAAGTACACATGTTTGTCCATGACCCCAATCTAACCAAAATACAACCTTCATGCAGTCCTTAACTTCAGTTATGCTAAAAAAAATCATTCTCAATTCTCAGTGCACAGACAGACATTTAGTTTCCTTGCCATGGCCTCTACTTTATCTCTCAGGTAATTTAAATGTTTTTGCCTCATATTGAAGGACATATAATGTGATTCAGCCAATACAGCCATTTATATTTAAGTAATCAAAGTGAGTGTGCAGCCTGTTGCAGGAGAGCTGCTGTTACTAAATGTTTCCTCGATGACAAAGCACAAAAGCAGATCTGCAAATGATAAACTTGTTATGTAATGTACGTAAATCCAATGTTATTTCTCTTTAAATGAGATTAAAATCCTTTTCACCCCCAGCTCACGTGTACTGTTTTCCATTCCTCCTTCATCTGTCCTCATTTTTCAAGGATTCTCTCACGATTTCTACTTCCCTCTCCTTGACACACCGGTGTACCTGTGATTCATAATGTGAGCGGAAAATCTAACTCATTTATTGAACAAACTAGAGTTGTTGACAACGTATAAGGATTTACATTTGTCTGTGGCCACATTAAAAATACATCTGAGAACCAATCAGTGACCACAAATACGTTTCTTGTAATGTATCCTCCAATAAATTCCAGCAACACAATACAATCTCACTGGCCACCTCCCTGCATCTCTTTCCTCCTGTCAGTCATGTCTCACTGTCACTTCTCTTTCTCCTTGTTTTATAATTCGCTCACTTCACTTCTCTGCCTCCCCTCCCCTGTGTTCTTCACAGAGGCTTGTGAAAACTGAGGGAGAGTAAAAGACAGAGACAGATGGAGCAGGGGCCTGTCAAAAATATATTCACAGTTGGGATGACCTTCTTTCGCTTTAAATTAAAGCTGTGTGTGTGCACAGTGCTTTATACACAGGTCCAGGTCATTAAAAAACTAGAAGCAGCCATAAATAATCATGTTACCTTTTTATTTTGAATAGTGTAAGTTAACACATCCAGAACTAACACCTTCAACAACTCAGGGCCTCTACTCTGCTCGGAAACTGATGCTCTGTGTTGCCATTTCCACCGTAAAGTTGTCATATCACATCAGGTGATCCATGGTGGTGAGCAGGAGACGCCCACTGCTGGATCCGGGGCACACATCTTCTCATTATTACCTTGTAAAAGCAGTACAAATTATGTTTCTGCCACGTAAAGACAAAACAAACCTCTACTGAATGCAACTATTTTTACACAGGGGACAAATAACCGCGCGTCACCGAGAAGGAGCGTGGACGCATAAACGTTCCTGATTAGTTCTTTCTCTGTGAAATAAGGTGACAACACACTTATCATTTACCACCTCCGGAAATATCACAGCGAACAGAATCAATCAGCAACAAGAAGCAAGGCAACCGCTAAACACCAGCGCTGCCCAAAATAGCGCACTGAACCCGGCGCCATATGCCCGTATACGCACAGCTACCTGCGTACTCGTGTGTGTGTGTGTGTGTGTGTGTGTGTGTGTGTGTCTGAAAAAGGGAGAGAGAGGGAGGAAGAGAGAGAGAGGCAAGCCTATAGGCTGTGCAACACCTGAAACAACCGCAATCATTTGTCTTTGCTATAAAGTCACAACCGTGTAAATAAAACTGATGCCACAGCAGAGCCGGCTCATGGGGTGTTACCATGAGCAATCTTTTTTGCATAACTCTCATGCCTTCCTAAAAATCCAATCCTTTTCTATTCCCCAAAAATGGAGCGGATGAAGTGTAATCCATTCCGTGCGTAAATGGTTTTCAAAGACGAGATCACACTGCACACTGTTACACAATTGCAAGTCAGGTGGGCCAGTAATTTACTTTTTATCACGCTCACTTTTCAATCAGTTGCTCATGAAGCGCATAAAAACCACGAGCTGCCCCAGGCTGTTGTGCCCAGGTGTAGAAGCTACCCAGTGATCCATACCTGTTGGTGCGGTGTGGTCTTGTTCTGTTAGCCCAGCAGGTGAACCTCTCTCCTCATAGCCGCTCCGCTATCCGAGACGGAGGAGAGGCTGGCATCCCCTCTCCACTACCGTGAAACGGCTCCTCTCTCTCACACCGGCCGCTCAGGTTCGGCTGGAGCGGAAAAGTTATACCATACCATCCACGTACGGAGCCGGGGAAAGAAGAAAGAGGGAGCCGGTGGTAGATGTGACCTCCTGGGGTAAAACCAACAAGCAGCCCTGGCGACTACTCCGGTGTAAGAAAAGGGTCCTCTGAAAGTTCCGCACCTCTCCTCCTCTCTTGCGCACAAACTTAGTTATTAAGCCATGGCGACAGCGAGGAAACACCCAACTTGAAACACACTTAAAGGGTTTAGCCAAGAATCTCCTTTTTATCCTCTTTTAAAGGCAGTGATGTGGAAGTGGCCCACTGGCGGGACAGAGGTGCGATGCGGTCGGGGAGTCACGCAGACTGTTGTTGCGCTCCCGCTTGTCCGCCTGGAAGATGGAGAGTGCTGCTCGATTGTCAGCTCTGAAGTGGAGCAGCGCCCCCCAGCGTCACGATGACAAAACAACCGCCCAAAGAGGCGCATGCAATAAATGTAAATGATACTGTACAGTAATGTGAAGAAGGCCATATGGGCTGCGCCAAGACGCGTCGGATATATGATATTAGTCTTCTGTCGTCAGTGTGGAATGGCAGTCAAACAGAAAGAGGCCGAGACACACACACACACACACACACACACACACACACACACACACAAAGTCCAGATGCGTCAGCAATGCCTCTTTGTGGCCTTGATACTGGACAAGGAGAAAATCAGACATGTTTTTGTCACTTCAAGAAGGACAAAACAATATTCTCTCTCTGTGTGTCTTTGTGTGTGTGTGTGTGTGTGTGTGTGTGTGTGTGTGTGTGTCCCTTGGCTGCGAGAAGTTCAAATTAAATTGAACTCACTCTAGCTGAGCTACAGGCATTTCCCAGTAGACGACACCAACAGGAAGAGCGAAGAGGTGATCGACACCATGCCAACTAAACTGACCTGTCTGTGTGTGTGTGTGTGTGTATGTGTGTGTGTTCCACTGCCTGAAATGACCTGAGCTGCCCAAAGAAGTTTACTCACAACAAATGACTTTGTCCAGACACAGTCACTCTGACCAGTGCAGTTCATTTGAGGAAGTACCCCACTGGCACTGTAGTGTCACTGCTTGTGTGTGTGACCGTGCATGTGTGAAGAGAGAGAGACCATGAATGTGTGTGTGTGTGTGTGTGTGTGTGTGTGTAGTCTCTATTCTGGTGACAAAAAACAGATAGACAGTAATAGGTATTAAGGCCACAGAAATCAGGCAGTGGAGAAACCTGGTCGTAAAAAACACGGCACTCACACACACATACACACACACACACACACACACTCTCTCTCTCAGTGAGACAAGTACAGCTGAAGTTTTTGTGGTGTGTGTGTGTGTGTGTGTGTGTGTGTGTGTGTGTGTGTGTGTGTGTGTGTGTGTGTGAGATGTAATCGAGGTGATGATGTATGGTTGCACACATGGATGACAGGGTAATTGATCCATAGTGGGGGTGTGATTGTGCACGTGTGCATGTGAGGAGGCCCACTGCCAGTCATATATCATTTCACCCAGTGAGCTAATCTGTTACTCTGACAAAGAGTTCAGATTACTGATCTCTCCTCTTCTTTCTGTTCTCCGTCTTGAACCTTTAACACTCTTTTCTCCTCTCTCCTCCTCTCCTCCTCTCCTCTCTGATCCCTCCATATTATCTTCCTAATATACCAAAACATTTTCCTTCTTCTTTTGTATCTTCTCTTTCTTTTTCTCTCACTCGCTCAAGTAACTCGGGTGAATCATGGATAACCTGGATAACCTCACCATGGGATTTGTCTTTCTGTGGTTTTCTCTGGCAGCGCAATTGAACTCAGCATGTGGACGGCAAGATAACAAATAGGGACACACATGCATGCAACATCCCAGGGCTGCTTGGAAGCCCTCAATATTCAACCTAATTCCTTTGGGATCTGTGGCATTTACACTCATACAACTTCACCCACACTTGTCCACATTTGCACACACACACACACACACATGCACACTAACACACACACACACACACTCCAGTTGGTGGCCTCCCAATGACACAGAGAGGGATTTAACATGTGCCAATCAGAGACCTTGGTGCATATCTGTCACAGAATAGATAGTGAGTTCCCTTATGGAGAAGCTTTTCTGATCACATGGCAGCCTTAGAGAGGCATGTCGTGTGTACATGCAGCAGCACATGTTATGAGATATGCATGAAATATGGACATTTTAACACAGCGGATTGAAAAAAAAAGGTCTCTTCATTTGTCATACTTTTCCTTCAATCGTCTCAGTAAAACAGCTGAAATGGAGACAAATGTTGCATGACCATGAACCAATCCTCAACAGATATGGAGAGTTTGCCACATGGCTCTGAACTACTACTCATAGAGCAGTTAAATCTAGTAGGCAGTGTACCATTTGGCAGCTACCGCTTGTAAAACTCTCATGATAAAAATGTTATTTTTAAATTAGATGTTAAAGGATAGGTGTGTTGTTTTTCTTTATTTTTGTTATTGTCCTAAATCCTGTGAAATGACCGAGACCTTCTTCGTGTTACTTTGTCTATTAATACTTCCCAACTTCCTCAGATTGTTACTGGCTTGCAGCCCTCAGCCCCTTGCTTCTGACTGAGGATGGGAATCTACAAAGGTGCTATGATTTACAACAATATTTCAGATGACAATGTGAAAACGATGGGTAAAGGATTACTCGCACGGAGGAATCTGAGCCTCAATTTGTGGCTCCTCTCAGTTTAACAGCTTTATATCTCGCTGTTCATTTTGCAACTTTACTATTTTAGTTCACTCATCACTGTCTTAGTAAAGAGAGAGCATCAAACTGCAGAGAGACAATGAAGTAACTAACTGAATAAGAAAAGAATATTGGTCTTATGTTTACAAGGTGGATGTAAACACAATTTCATGGATGATAATGTTGCTCTTTAACTGCTGGATGTTGAAATAAGTGACTAACATGTTAGCATGTTAACCTAAAAGTATTTTATTGGAACTTGGTTCTGCTGCTGTCACTAAAAAAACTGGTCATTGGTTGTTTGAAAGTGTCACAAATACAAAAGGTGAACAATAGAACAAGTTAAGCAGGACAGCAGCGTGGCTCATTTACATTTAATAGTAGTCGGACATCAATGAAGCCCTAATAAAGGAGTAAACTGCAGCATATCCGCCTTCATAAGCGACGCTTGTTGGTCTTTTCATCTGCTCAAAAAAAACACAGAATCTCATCAGACTCATCCTGTCATTGCTGCATGTTACAATATATTCTAACTGGCACCAGAAAAGTTGCACAGCACTGTACTCTGCAACATTTTAATTCATGTAAGAACAAGAAAGTGAAGATGAAAGCTTTTTCCACAGTATTAAGTGTGCACTTGTGCGCATGTTTCAAAGCCCTGCCAGATGACTCTTATTACCAATGCCATGTGGCACTGAGTGCTGAGCGCTGTCGCCTTGTTTGGAATAAACACACATGGAAATGCACAAAAACACACGTTGTCTTCTGTGTTGTGTTGGCAGGCAGTAATACCAGCATTAGCATATGAAAGACAGCAGCTGGAAGGTGTAGCTGTCACTGTTGTTGTTACTTGTGTTATCCGTTTTGATGGCACTTTTTCTGTTCTTACCATCCATCGCCTCACTAATGTTTGCGGCAGCGCCCCATATCTTTCTAAGTGTGTTTCCTTCTGTCAATCACACAGTGTTTTCTCTACACCTGACTCATCCCATCCCTCGGGGGATACAATTGGTACAGTATATACAGAACCTGCATTCACACACATTATCTGCTATCAAATAAGATTGCAAATCATTTTATGCGCTCTTCTCTGTCAAAATTAGTGCATTATTAAAAACATATGCTGGCTTTCAGGAAATCCTGAAAGCAATTTCCTCAATCTAGAAATCTGTGCATTAATTCATCAAATGGAAACTGCTGAAGAAGCCTTTTTTTTTTTTCTACTTTGAGCGATGCTCCCTTAGAACTCAAGAATAATGTGAGTGTGAAAAAGTTACAGTAGATCACTTATCACAGGCTGTAAGTTGAGTTGAAAGACGGAGCTGCCCTCAGCAGAGAACACTTTATCTCAGATAGCAGCAGGGTGCAACCTACAAACTCGACTCGCTCTCCTCTTGTCTGTTTCACTCTTTTTCTCAAAGATATAAATGTTCAAACAGACTAATTCCTTCAAAGCTACGATGAGCATGAAAGACCAGTCTCCGCCCTCATTCCTAATTAATGGTCTTGCATCGCAGCATGGAAGCTAGATGAGTCTCTCATTAGTGATAACTACACTACAGTTAGCTCCATTAAAATTACATTCCAGACACACCTTATACTGATCCCCTTTCAGTCTAATTCATTCACTTTAAATGTCATTTATAGTACATGGAAGTGACCTGAAGAAGATCACTTGACAAAAAGTGGATAGACACCCTCATTGTTATTCACATGGTCAGACCGTTGTTGCATTTGTATAAGACATACAGTAAGGGCACGCTGTTAATAAAAACACTTTGTAGCACTTTGTCTTCAGGAAAATGTGAACCACTTATCGCAGAAATGTGCTAAGGTGATGAAGTGGGTTAGAATAATTTTTTTAAAAGGCTACTAGTGTGAAATTACTGTGTGAGACTCACACTTCATTATCACCTCCACACCTGCACTATTTTTAATAGGAGGGCATTTGCGTCAGCCACCACCCTTTACCTTCCTGTGGCAGTTCAGACCAGATCCCCATGATTCTTTTACAGATTGTGCCGTTCTCCTGGGAAAGCCAGTAGATGCTAGTAGGTGACCAAAGGCAGTCTTTGAACCCCAGCCTCCGGAGTAGTATGATATTATGATTGACAACATTTCACAGAAGTTGTGGCAGCACCTGATGATCCTCTGGGGAGAGATGCAGGATGCTGCTTTAAAAAAGGACACCTGTGATTTTCTGCTTGCCCTTTTGCCACTGCGCTCTTAAGCTAGACGAGACAAGTGGTTTGAAAGTTTGTGGGTGGATAAAAGTAGCATGCACTGATTTTTCAATAAACTGTAAACACATCAAACAGTTGCTTATTTGCATTAGTTTGATCTGATCTTCAGTGATTTACAGGTGGTTCAGAGGTTTATTCACAGGTGAACTTGAGTGTCACACACATTGGACAGTTTCCTGGGGTTCAAGGGTCAAACCCGCCTCCTCGCTCCTCCCTTTATTTCCAAATATGGTCAATACTGGCTCCAAAAATCCAACATGATGACGTTCAGATGCAGAACTCCTGGGTTCAAAATGCAAGTCTGCAAACGAAAGGGTGATATTACAGTGACTGCATACATCTTTCATACAGTATGGTTAATTGTTGCTAAGAACTGTGCTAAGAGAGCAGTTAGATTGAACAAAATAAGTGTGTGTGGAGCCACAAAATCAAAACAACAAACTGTAAAACACTAAAAGGGTCATAGCTGAAGGGAACTGGAGAATCATAAGATACTCATATGGTCATTTTCTGACATTTTGTTATTAAAAATGGATCATATTAATTACATTTAATCTATTAGGGTAAAAATACTGATTGGTGCAACTTTTAATATACTGCTGTGGTCCAGAAATCAGTTGTATTATAGTTACAAGATTTCAGTCATACTTTTTGCAATTCATGATTAAGTGATGATATTACCCTATCTCTATTTTTGTGTATGATCCATCCCTACTGGCCACAATCCACAGTTCAAATCCAGTTTTTAAATATAAACTCTATTAATACCCATGAGGCTCCAGTATGTTCTGGACAGCAGCTTCCTCGCATCCAACTGACTTTGATAAACACAGCAAATGGGCCACGCATCGTATCTCTGAGGAGAAACAGAATCATGTCACCACTTGATGTTGTGTTCTCCTTTGTTCTCAAAATGACACTTCCTTATGCCACCTTGTCAAGCTGTTCACTAGCAAAGACACAACAGGAGTGCAACAGGGACACCTCTGCAGGAACAGACTGTCCTCCACAGAAATAAAACAATACTGCTTTTTATGTTGCTGTATGCTGGATAAAAATGTTGCTTAATATAAGAATCTTAAATGTCTCTATAGTTTCTTTTCTTCAAATTCTTTCTGAGCCCTAAAACATTCAGTTAGATAAAACTTAAATCTGTACTAGTTTGTTTTTTTGGGGGGATAGGACAGTTTGGATTGGTTTAAATTGATATGGTCAATATGTTTTTCCAGCAGTTACAGAAGCACATCATTATTCATTTACATTCGATCTAGAATCCAATGTTCACTTTTTTTGCTCTGTTTTTGGTCTCCACCAACTCCTCTGGGAAACATATGGCTCTTTTGATGACACATGCTTCACTATCTTTCGAATGCTCATCTATGTCTGTATTTTTATTACTCTGTAAGTAGCTTGCAGTTCATGCAATTAATAATTTCTTTGTTGAACACAGCTGCCTGCCACAAACAATGCTGTGAGAGTCAACTCAAACTGTAACATTGCTGAATCAAATCAGAAATTAGAAAACTTTATTAATCTGAGGGGAAAGAGTTTTACTTACAGTTTCTCACATGGCAGAAAAAAAGAGACAAGAAAAAAATAAGAATTATAAAAAATAAAAACACAAAATAAATTTCAATATGAAATAAGGTTCATCCAATATGATATTTATATGTAGACACACACACACACACACACACACACACACACACACATAATTAAAGCACAAATTAAGCATCCATTTGGTGCAAGTCAGGGTCCATGTGCACAACTCAACTGAAATTCACTGTGAAGCTCTGGGGCTAATTCTCTGTAGGTTCATGATTTTTGATGTTATTTGATACGTTCTTATTAGAAACGTATAGATTACAGCTGCTGTGTCTGTACATTAACCACAGAGGGAATAGAGAACACGTTCATGTTTTAGTTTAGAAATGCAGTGACACCTATTTAGTTACTGAAGAAGACCTACAGTGTGATATTCCCTCATCTTATCGGATAACCATGTGTGGATGAGAGCCAGTTGTCCCATACATGGAGGATGATATGCACACCAGCTGGAAAGCTCTCACAGTGCAATGAGAGAGGGTGTAACGAGACTTGTTTCCATGGCTTTTTAAAATATTCAGTGGTGAAGGTGAAGATTATGGCACAGCTTTACGAGGCGTTCTGGCCTGGACAGTGCTAATAAAAGTATGTTTTTATATCGCAGTATGACATCCAATAGCTTTTTTTACAATTACTGGGGACCAGTAAAGTGGAAGAGAGAAAATGTCTGTGAGAGAAAAGAGTTTTCTGTTTATTTTCTGTCATAGAGGACATCTTATCTTTATTTTTAAATCCTCAGAAAAAACAAAATGCATCCTCCGCCCTCCTGTCATCCTCGTCCTTCCTTGTATCTTGACCTCTCAGCTCCACTCATCTGAACAGCAGGGCCGTGGGGTCATGTTTGGGATCTGCAGAGCACAATGAGATACAGGCGTTATAATGCAACAGCCACTCATAATCCAAAGGCTTTTCAGGAAAAAAAACAACGGCCATAAAAATCTGGGATTATGTTGTTCCACGCTACCGGTTCAGGGATAGGAATATCTCCCACTTCTTCTCTCAATCTTTTTTTAATCCTCTCTCACTCTCAGTTGTTCTGTCTGTCTCTTTCACAGCCTTATTCTCTCGCTCTCTTCTCTTCCCTAAATCTCGTAAACAGCTTTAGTTCTTATCAGGATGGGATCAGATAGAAAGTGCTCCATTTGGAGGCTGAGGGGAAAAGTTTTCTGCAGATGCATTTGTCAGGTTTATACTGTACTGTAGTACAGTTAAGAGCGAGCTAGACTCACACAGGAAGAGAGAGAAAGAGAGAGAGGGACAGAGGCGGAGACAATGTAGTTTCCAAGGGTTTAGAGACAGCTCTTCCGCTTGCATTGAAAAGTATTAGCAGATACTGTGGCCTTAACCCATCCCTGCATCCAACACCCTGCTACACTGTGGCTCAGTGTACATAAGCTGGATTAGAGGTTCTGACACAAGCACAAGCGCAGATGCACGCCTTTAGCTTTGCATATTTGAGGAGCACAGCTGGATATCTGGTGCAAGTGAAATGGGATAAAACTTTTTTTTACCGTCTCCTCGATTCCTCGTTATTTTTCACGTCGGTGTGGCTCCCTCATCCCTGTAAAGCCTTTACAAGAGGGAGGCAATTGTTTCTAAACTCCTCGTGAACATGGACCGATAAACAAAAGTCCGTCCGGCCCGGATTCACGTTCATACAGGTTTAAATTGCCTGATAGTCACACAACGTGCCATCCATACAGATGTGTGTCTATAGAGGCATCACTGTGCAGAGCACGGCCACTGAAAGCAATTCAGTCTGTTTGTGTACGCTGCCGGTGGGACTACACTGCATTCATTCATCCGTCTCAGCCCTCCCTCACTCCAGCTCTCCCACCTGCTCACCCCCTTTTTCCTCTCACTTCTCCTCATTTTTCCCCCGATGATAACACCTACAAATGATTAATGATAATCCATGCCGGCCATTGCCTGTGATTTGGGAGTATTTTATATGAGAGGCAGCGGGGGGGACTTTTCGTTCACTCCTCGTCTGTTCCCAGTTGTGTCTTTTACTCAACTGACTCCAGCTTACTGAGGAAAAAGACACCAGAGGGAGCCAAGATAAAAGACACTTTGGAGAGGAGAAAAACCAGTGAGCCCACATTCCCTGCTACTAATAGCACTATTTTGAAGAAAAATCAGCTCCAAGCACGAGTAGGAGGAGGCAGACGGGGTCGGTGGTTATAAATGTCATCTTGTGGAGAAATATGACTCTTTTTATTTGAATTTGCCCTAGTTTTAAAAAGCCTGAACTTATCTTCTGAGGCGATGAACCAGCAGGAACAGCAGGCATTGGTGGTTCATGGGGTGTCATTGATGTTAAAATTAGTCATCATAAAACAACTTATGTATATAAAAAAAGAATTATTATGCAATCATAAAGAAAGTGTACAGAGGAGTGGTTAAATCACCATCTGTGTGATTTGAGGGCCCTCTAGTGGTCACATGTACACACACTTTCACCTAAGTCTGTGTCTTGATGGGATTGAGACGAAACATTTTGGTCATTCAATCACAAATATGAACGAGTGCATCTCCTGTAACAACCAATCAAAATGCAGAGTAAATTCTCCAATCACAAGCAGCTCATCACTTATTGTTTTTGTTTTTCCCTGTTTGGTATTGGTCCTGTTAATTTATATTTCCTAAAACAAATCTTTATTCATTCATTAGTACAAGCCGCACATGGTGTTTTCTTTACTATTCACTTTAAAGATTTCTCTCAAAACATGAATTTCATATCTTCTTTAATGTCTCACAGTTTTCTTCTGATTTCCTATACTTTTGGTTTTTGTTTGAGGTTATGAAGATCATCCATTTGAATATAAGACTTGTGCATTAGTTCTGCTCTGCCTCTTTTACTCCCCACTATTTCCCAATGACTAGGGCTGTTTTCATTACCATTTAATCTATTGATTATTTTCTCCACAAACCAATGAGTTATGTAGTTGAATATTTTAGAGGCTGTGAGTTTTGGATTTCTTCTGTTTAAAAAATACTCAATGGATAAACTGTGGCTTCAGTACAAAGATGTTATATTTTAAACTGTGACATTCTGACTGGGACAAGACCTTTTCTTTCAAGGGATTTGTCAGGAAAAAACAGGCCAGATGTCAAGTCTGTTCTTTTAACAAAATGTCAAATGGTCTCATGGTTCAATTAACAGGCAAACAAAACAGTGAACACAACAAGAAGTACAAGCTGGTGAGATTTCCTTCCTCATTTCTTAAGTCAGCCATGTGCATCCTGGCTGTACTTTGTATGTAACACCACTAAGTGTCACTGTGTCCTCACGTTTCAGGAGTGTCAGCGGCGTGAGGGTGAAGTGAGGACATCTCGTCCAACTGCTCTCTCATGAGTAAACTTCCTCGGGGACTTGATGGGTGACTCAGTAGTTCACAGCAGCCTCGAGCCTGTTTCCTTGTTTTCTGTGTTCACTGATCCATAATGGCCGGCATGGGAAAAAGAAGAGAAATGCCAAGTTGGGGCTTCACAGAGATTTTATTGATATTTTGATGTTGTGTCCTGAGGGTGTAGGTACTTTATGACCACAACACTGGATTACCTAAGCTTTGATAAATCAATGAAAGTGCTGGGTTTGTTTTATGTGCAACTTTCTGACAGAGTCCTGTTCAAGTAAAACTTTGTGAGTATTTTAAGCAAAAATATAAAAGTTAACTTCTTTAGCATTTTTAGTTAAAGGAATAAAATTAGTTTGTCAGGAAAACCTTGATGTTGATTTGAAAGCTGCACAAATAGATCAAAAGATATATTGATATTTCAGAACCATCACCAGAATCAGCTGCTTTGTGTAGATTTACAGTGAAACTCAGTTGTCTGCTTACACCTTTAAAGTTGTGTTTCACTCTTACTGCTTTCACAGTCATTTTCTGCTAAGCAGGGAGCTAAGAGCCCAAACACAACCCACTCACACTGCACATAACAGCAGAGCATCACACTTAGCAGCAAAAGAACCACATGCTTCCTCCAGGAGGTGTTGCTAAAGATAAAGCCAGCAGGAATTATAGTCTTCAGGTCGTTAATCCAAGCTTTTCTACCGCATGTATGAACAGACATTGTGAATTTTCATTCACACATTTTTATTACTCCTGCCCTTCAAGCAATTTTACAAGCAATGTTATTCAGGAGTGTGAAGGCCCACTCTTATCCTATGGTGGTTGCATCACCATCCAAAGGGGTCAAGTGGATGATGATGCAACTCTGACAATGACAAAAAAAAGTATAAATTGGTGACTGGACTTGTCCCCTGGAGACTGAGCGAGCAGAAACTACTACTGGACACAGATGACCCTCATTTTCAGTGCTTGTTGTTTTGCTGAATGATCCAGAACACCTGTTTTTGACAGCTCGGTGGTTGCATGAATATTATTGGAGTTTTTTTATCAGCTAACTGTGTTTCTGAATTGTGTATGTAGCAGCTGTATTTTAATTTATTTTCTATTTTCAGCTTCTGTACTGAGCTAAATGTTCTCAGTATTGTCACTTGATCTGGATCATATTCATTTGCATGTTTACATTATATAATCTGGTCATCTCAAGTGTCTGTATTTGTTTATCTGCAGTGTTTCTATGTTGACAGAGTACAGTTGCTTTTCTCTGTTAAAGGCTTTGCCCCCGTATCTGTATCAATGGGTTTAGGATCAAGGTTACTAGCAAAGCACATTTTTGTGTGTTATCCTAAAATTTTGACTCTTACAATTCAGAGTCTAGACTTGACTTGACTTTGTGCTGTTGTAAGGTTGATCAAAATATTACTTTTTTCTGCTGCTAATTGCACATATAGCAGTTTTTCTACATTCAGAAAGTTAAAATCCCTTGAAGGCAGTTGATGTAGCAACATCAGCTGTAAATTGACAGTAGTTACCACAGTTCTTACAAGAAAATATTTGTGTATCATCAACAACTGCCTCACAGCTGATTACAAACCGTGACACGTCTTGTGGGGAAGTTCATCGAGGATCAGAGGAGGGTATTTTAATTTGTTAATGTGATAACTTAATTTCTCTGTTCAGTGCTCCAGTGCCCTCAGAGGTGAGCACTGTCAACATGAATTACCACAGTTAGACATGAATTCATGTCACTGAAGTTGAACTCTACAAAAGTTGCACAAATTTATTCCAACGCTGACTGGGTGTAAGCCTCAAAAACCTGTTTATCTATCTATCTATCTATCTATCCATCTATCCATCTATCCATCTATCTATCTATCTATCTATCTATCTAACTATGGGTGAAATTAAGTTGATAATGTATTTTCTTTAATTATCTCACTTAAACCAGTTGTGTATACAGGTCATCATCATCTAAATCACACTGAGCATCCTTTCTTTTTTGTTCCCAGATTTCTAAAGCAATTGAATTTAAAGCTCCATCAGATTGTAACAATCTACCACTCGAACACCTACTTTCATTACATTAAGACGTCTCTTTTTACTAATCTTCCAACAATTTGCTCTTGTTTTTAATGTACTTGATATAGATAGATATAGAAAGGCTGCATGTAGTTTCTTTTTGGGAATGTGTACATTTATTTTATTTAATGTGATATTTTACAGGTCTACTGGCCTGGGTGTGGGAGTAGTGAAGTTTTAGTCTGAACATGTGTGAATGTACTATTTATGCATTGTATTGTATTGTCTGCATATTTGTGTGGGACTCTTAAAAATGAGATAATTCATCTTCAGAGGTTGTCCCTCTAAAACTTCATCAATAGAGACTGTACAGAGAGGTTGTACATCAACTTGCTGCAGCTCCACCTCCAACACTCATCTCTCACCACACACCAGTCTGAAGCTCCCCTTCCAGACGACTTACACTGGGAGGTGCCAGTGTGCGCCGTTTCAACTGAAACTACAGTATGTGGGTATTACCATGGAAACAGCAGAGGACCGTCCAAATTACTATCAAAAAGCCAGGATGCAGAGAAGTCACATACTTTATTCAGCATGTTGGTGAAGCTTGAGGTTTCCAGCCTCACAACAACGAAGTCTTTGTTTTTACACTAATGCACCAGAAACTGGCCGCTGGATGTTTTCCCTTGGGCACAGCAAAACTTCCTGATGTGACTTTGAAATAACTATGTCTTGATAAGATTGTATTGTAAGTGATTAAAACAGACTACTGTTGTCTAATAATATGCACATTGTGTGTCAATAAATGTTCCTCTGACCCCCTCAGACCCCCTGTACCAGTGTACCACAGTCTGGGGGTGAATGAACTTCTGACCCCAGAGAAAGAATGGCATGTTAAAAAGCTTAAATCCCTGCTGTGTGATTTCCTGTTGCACTGTGGGAGAAATGCAAAAGGGTCAAAGTCCATTTCCTCACAAAACAAGAAACAACAACAACATCAACAGTGCTCAGTTAACAATAATAAAAAAATAAACACACACTAATAGAAGATTCGAAATAAGAAGATGATGAGGAAGAAAAATACATCAGCCACAGGAAAACATGTTTATATAAATGATGTCATTATGCTTTAACCGTAAAGGGGCGGCGACGTTTAACAGTTAAATCCTTTCAGCCAATAGCACGCCGGCGCTAAAATCTCAAACGAACAAGACGTCGTGCTGCGTTCAGGTACAGTTGGAAATTTTTCCTAATTTACTCCGTCCATGCTCTTTCTCTTGATTACATTACAGCTGATATTTCCTTCTCTCTCTATTAAACCCCTCACTTCCTCCTAAGCATCTGTTAGTTTGTCATTAGGTGTAAAGTAGGTGCCAAAAAAAAAAAAAAAAAAAAAATCTGACTCTTATGGTAACGTTATTCTCACCTGAGCCAATTTAGCTCAAAATGGAAATATAAAAACTATGAAAATAGAATATGCGTATATGAACACACACGTGAACCCTAAGAAATAATTTGCAGTTTTTGTGTGACGTTCAGAAGAGTGAACCGATCATGTCATATAATGATGGGATGATAGCGCACAAGAAAGCATTTGATGATTGATTTGTATATTTATCGAAAATTACCTGTAATATAATTTCTACATTGTTTCATTGTTTTCAAAAGAACAGAGCAAACTAGTTTTGGCTCCAGATTCTCAAATGTGAAAGGTTTGTTACTTTTTGTCTTCTATAATAGGTTTTCCTATACATTTTTACCTACCCCCAAAACAACCCCAGCACCAACTATTCCTGGACATGGTTGAAGCATACAGCTGATGCTATCTGTAATAATCCTCTCAGGGTTGATGTGTGGTCAAATAAAATTAAAAGACCAAATGAGTCATCACCACCTCTGTCCTAAGTCCTACTTTCTCATCCAAAATACTAAAGAACACGACGCACATAGTCACACTGGCTATACGAATACAATCTTATAAGATTAAAAAAAACCTATAGGTGCTCTGTTTGAAAATAAAACAACAGTAAGTTAGTGATAAGAGAGGAGAACAATAATAAATGTAAGGTGTTCGATAATCATAGTGACTATTTCTGATTTTTCATACGCAAAACGATGGATGGATTTATCCAGAGAACAGTGAGTAGAAGAATTAATAGCAGAAAATTGATTCTCAGCTCCTTTATTACTGATACCACGTACCTGTCTGAATTGGTGTGTCGTCACTTTCCGAGGGGACCGTGAACGCAGCACAATGGGAGGGTCTTGTGAATACCAGTTTGGCTGCTCCACTCTGATTACAGCTGCTTCAAGGAGAAGGAAGCACGGAGCCGTTTTTGTATTTGGAAGCACACTCTTCTGAGAGAGGTAAGAAAAACAAATCGCTCTTTTTATTCTGTGTTTTTATTAAACTGAGGCGCTGAGAGGTTTTCAGGATTTTTAACAAGACCAGTTTGAGGTTTAAAGTAAAAAGTCTCACGGACACGTTAATGAGCCGACAACAGCAGCGGCGGCGGCTCGTTGAGTTGAAACCTGTTACTTGTTTAGAAAGTTTTCCAGCGGTGTTTCCAGGTTTGGTTGAGAAGAAATTTAAAGAAAAATGTGTTATAAACTGTGGACACACCTGTTTTTCCACCCTCCACAACCTGGTTATAATGATAACTGTATTTCAGCCACACAAACCAAGCCCTGTATCTATCTACCCATAATATACTCACCTATTGCGTAATTACGCACTCGATACGCACTAAATACATTAAAACATTTTCTCGTAATGGGAGTATCCCTTTTAAAATTTCAGTTGATTTGGTCTGTCCTCTCTCTGTGGAACTGTTCAAACATTTGTCTGTCCCGAGGACATTCCTTTCTCCAGTCACCACACCCTTGTTGTGCTGCTCGGCTACTGTAGCGCAGACCCTCGTATATCTTCACAGAGACTTGTTCCCTTGTCTTTGCATGTTCCCTTTAACAGATCCTGCAAAACTCTGAGGCCTTGATGCTTCAGCTGTACTCTTCTCATTATACCGTCCCACTATTTCTCTCTATCACACACACAGATGGTGTTGCAGAGTAAACACGTGTAGATATGTAGATATTTAAAAAATTGTATGTTTTCCAACATCTTCCTGACTTTTCTCTGCGCGTGCTTAAAAATATGTTTGTTAAAGTGTGATGTCATTGTAGCTAAACAGCTGACTGCTGACCCAGCAGGTAGGACACAGAAGTGTGGAAGTCTTAGCGAGTGGTATACACACACACACACACACACACACACACACACACACACACACACACACACAAACCAGTGGCAGTGGAGTGGAAAATACAGTAGAAATCCCCCGCACTCTAAACTACTTTAAAACAATAGAAGAAGTGTATTCTCGTGATGTAATCCAGAGTTGTTGTAAAAAGGAGGTAGAATTAGTCGTGTTATTGGCACAACACTGTAAGATGATGGGATGGATTAGGGAAAGAGTACACACACACACACATATATAACATAGGAAGTCTTACAAAAATTCACAACATAATAGAACCATTCACAACAAGTGTTAAATATAAAGAATATATTTCTTAGGGAATCCCTCAGTTAGTAAATGGAGTAGTGCAGTAAAAGTATTTATTGCAGAAAGAAGTTAAGCAGTGTAAATATGTTGACACATTAGGGCTTTAGCATAGGATTAGTGGTGTTTTCATAGTTAATCACTCTGACAGTTGTTAGTTTTTGATTATTGGATTTGTTTATTAAAAGCACAGTGAAACATGTTCACCACACTCACCACAGACTCCATTGAGCAATCACTGTTTTTGCTTTGATTATGATGGTAAATGGTTTTATAACATCATTGCTCATTATTTTTAGTCGATAGGCCGATGTTAATCGGCTTAATCCACTTTCATTTGAGCTCTAAAACCACAGGTCCTTTTTCTTGGCTAACAACATTACAACACCCTGCAGGGTTTTAGTTGTGGATACACTTTTGTTGCTCATTAATGGAAAAGAAAAGGTCTTGTTTTACACGCATGCATATGAAAAAAAATGGGAACGTGTGAATATCATTGACCCTGTTTGGACTTGATTTTAAAAAGCATCACAGGTGGACTGGAGACCTGTATTCAACGTGTCTCCGTGTCCTGCTGACCACTTGTGTTCGGATGTCAGTACAGCAACGTTAGGACCCACGCATAGTTTAACACCCCAGAAGAGCGCCAGATTTTGGAAATAGTCAGCATATTTAAAAGAGAGGAGAAGGCAAAATAATTCAGGAACTATTGTACATTACTCCACAAAGTCGTTTTGAGAGTTGCAAATGAGCGCAGGGCAAGAGAAAGGAGACAACAAGTAAGAAAAGTGGTGGCTTTCTGACCTTCATTGATGACATATTTTCTGTTACGTCCTTGTCAGGGACACATGGAGAAGTATTGGCATGTACACTACAAAATATATGTGGTCAAATGCGTCTCAGACCACCTCCGCATGTTGTTTGAGTGATCGGATTTCAGTGCGTTTTGTTGGTCGTTTACATTTGTATTTAGCACTGTCCACTTGTGATCCGGTCACTTGAGATGCATCTTAAAACCAAGTGTAAACAGGGTCATTGTGGCCAGAATCATCTAGCTAAACTGATGATAGGACAAGTTACGTCACGATCTATGTGGTGGACCGGATGAACAGTTTTATAATGTAGCAAAACAAATATTCAAAATTTCAAATGAGACTCTTATGGATGGATTTGGCATAATCATGCCCAGTGTTCAGCATGTGAGCATCTCCTCTTCTTGCTGTATTGAGGTCAGACAGACGGCTGAATGGCTCACTAGGTCAGTGGTAAAGCACTGATGGATCACAAGTTACATCTTTGACTTGATAGCCAGAGGCCATTTTATATGACTGACCTACTACTAGCATTTTACTCTGCGTTGGTGGGCGTAGGAAGTGTGTGGGTAGGTCCCAATGTACAGAAGAGGAATTACTCAGATGGTCAGTGTTCCCGTCTGTTCCTGCTCGTCGTCATCCTCTGTGAAGAGCCTCACGTTTGTTCATTGTTGGTCTAAAAGTGCTTATCAGCTGAGGTGCTCAAACACATTGCTCCACAGTATCCTGCCTCAGATTAACGCTGGCAACTTTCCACCAGCAGTGATTTCCAAAGGAGGCCAGTGTCCTTCTGAAACCTACATTGATTACAGCTTGTTGTGCTCGGTGGACACAGGAAAGTTTAGAAATGTTTGTTTTTGAGTCGTGACTTATAAACATGTCATGCATGGAAAATTGTGTCTGTGGGACGTGGGCTGGATCATGCACAGGCAGCACGCAGACAAAAAAATCCTCTGGGTCCAGAAAAAGAACAAAACATCTCTGGGAGAGTTTCCTGTTTGGCTCATGGGGGCGTACAGTTTCAGGAGGCCTTAAAAGGATCATTTAAACAGTTTTTTTTGGAGGTACATCAGCAGCGGTGCCTGTAAGGACGAGCTCTGGTAGCTGGTCCCAGTTTGGATCCAATTCCCAGTCGGCAAAATATCTGAGATCTGACTAATTTCTTCAGAAACCTTTAATTTCTCCTGTTTCTGTTTCTTAACAAGAGCAACAGATAACATACCAGCAGCAGCAGCAGCTTTTAAGTTTGTTTTTTTTTTGGCTGATTTAAAAGAAATCACCAACAGCAGATTGGATTATATGGACCTAAGTGATGTTAACTTTGTATTGGCTATAACAAGGTTTGGCTGCCCTCTGGGTAATGTGCTGTCTGCCGGTGTCTTTTAAGACACTTGCTCCAACATCTCAGGTGGTAATTTAATGTCCAGTAGTTACATTTGAATATGAAGTCCCGCTTGGCATTTTCTAGCCACAGATTAATTAAGAATTAAACAAAACTAGTTTCATAAACCTTCAAATCTGATCTTCTCTATGGTTGTGAATAAGGATGTTCAGTATTAGAGTAATTAGGCTGCAGCTGTTATGTGTGTCATTTAATTAACATTTCACACATGATGATGCTCATCCTATTTTCTGGTTGTAAGTACAGATTGTGAAAATTTGTTTGACTGCCTCCAGTTTTTCCGACAACAAAAGCTCATTATTAACATCTTTGAGTTGTTTTCAAAGATCAAATTTGATACTGCATTTGATAAAATGATGAAAAACACTCGAATGCTGTCACACAGCTTCACAGATGGTCCGGACGGATGAGGGGAAACGATGCTGGTGTTTTTCGAGGTGGTGTCTCCATCGAGGCTGCGTCCATGTGTGCCAGCTTTCATTTTCAGCTTTCATTTGTGCTGTGTGTGTGAATCGGAAAGGAGGGATGCAGCACCCTAAGGATACGCAACATTAGCTTCCCTGATGGTGACATCACACTGCAACACAGGGAGGGAGAGAGAGAGGAAGGGGGAGGTGGGGGGGAGAATGAGATGAGGACAGAGTGAGAACACGAGCCTGGAGGAGGAGGAGGAGGAGGAGGAGGAGGATGAGTAGGAGAGAGGAAGCTGAAGAAGTGAACAGGGTGCACTCCAGTCAGCTGCTTCACCACGTCCAGCTGAGGCGGCGTGTGTCTCTGAATACATGCACACTTTATAATCCTGTAAGAGCAGCCTGTGCACAGGACTTGGAAAGCAGAAACACATTCCTGATGAGCTGCGTTCCCCTGTCAGCCCATGACTAATTCATCCATTTATTTATTTCAGACTCATAGAATATTAATCAAAGACCTACTTATTACAGATCTTTAAGTTTTGAGTCTCTGTTTCTGGAGCTCTGGTGTTCTAGTTTGGCCACCACGCCTCTCTCTCTCTCTCTCGCTGCTTCCTTCCCTACATCTGTCCGACTTCTCTGTGTGTTTGTACTGAACCAGGAGGCTCAGGGGCGGATAATTCTCTGTGATTTCTCTCCTTCGTCCTCTGCTCTGAGTCGAGCAGTGAGCACTGTGATAAATTGGGCTGGGGGAGTCTCAATGGCTCTGTCCTATTTTGGGCTCCAGCTAGGTTCTCTTGACTTTAGCCGCTTCCCTGGCCTGGATCCTCAGCAGCTACTTCTGCTCTACAGTTTGATTCAACCTTGAAAATTTGAGTTTTTGCTTGAACGTTTTGTGTCAGAATTTCTCCACGTCAACCTCAGAGAAGAAATACTGTTTTACAAGGAGAGAAGAAAAAACTAGGTTTGAACCCCAGTCCGATCCTGTATGTACATGTTTTCATTATATATTTAATTTGTTGTTCTTTACTTTATACAGCTCCACAGTGCACACTTAGCCTTAAGTGGGTCTGCATTAAAATTAATAAAGCAGTCTGAGTACGTTTGTCAACTTAATTGTTCTGCATTAAGCATCCTGCGTCTCCCTAAATGGTTTCTCTCAGAGAGAAACTCCACAGATTTTACACTTCAGAGTCTGCTTAGTGGTCTTAAAGTGCACATTTTTAAAAAAGTTTTCTAAAGTCTTCTGTGGCTCACATCTTGCACTTCAAGTGGAGGGTGGTTTAGAGTCAAAAACAGCAGGTTTAAGAGTAAACATATATGTTGGTGAGGAGTTACAAAGAAGTGAGAATAGTGTCACTGTCTCTGATTGAAGAGAGAAATTCAAGGCTTCACTCACACAACATAACCAGGAGCATGGGTAATGAAAAAGACTTTAATTTTATTATATATCTATTTTTTAAAACCATCCCATCATGACTTTGATTGTATTACACAAGTGGGATTATGAATCAATATAGGCTACTCTTTTTAGTGCTTTGTAGAGATGCAACTAACATAATCATTTATTAATCTGATTATTTATTTTTTAAGATTACTCCAAATCAAGTCCAGCTGACATTCAGTTTTCCTGCAACAATTAACTGCTGAAGAGGTTAGGAAGTTAGCTGAAAAATGATCTGTAACCATTTTAACTGATCATTAACCCATCATTTATGTATTTGGAGGAAATTGGGATGATAATTATTATTTTTTTTTCATATTACTTTTTGTAAATCTAAGGTAAAAAAAATCATTGTAGAATTATTCAGTAAACAAAATATCTATAACCCAAAAAAATCCAAAATACACATCTGAGATGCTGGAACAGGTGCATTTCTCTACATGTCTGATTTTCAAATTAATCAGGATTAATCAATTATTCAAGTAGCTTTATCGAATAATCTAGGAGTAATATTTATGTAGACTGGATTTAGACAGTGCCACGTCTACAGCATCATCCATCAGCCCACAGCAGCATTTAAACAAGTGAACTATAAGCAAAGCCTGTGTGTGTCATTCTGCTGCTCCACCCCCTGAACACTGGTACTTTCATGTTAGATTTTCTACCATCTACTTCTAACTATGAAGATAATCAACAAGTTCTCCATGTGTAAAACTTTAATTCTAGTCTTCAATAATATAAATATGTTCACGTGCATCTTATGGTAAGAAGCCTGAAACCCTGAATGCTTCAACCTGAAGACAAAGATGGAGATGCTGCTGGGGGAGGGATGTTAAGGGGTGTTGAAAGTAGGTGAGAGATTCCTCATGCCTGATGTCCTCCCATATTTTTACTCAGTCGGACAGAGTTGTGTGTGTGAGCGCTCGGTGACCCATCATTATTCATAACGGGGAAGGCACTTAGCTGCTTTGACCTGTCAGTGTGTCGGTGTCTAAGACGCTGGAGATCATTTCTCTTACACGACTGTTTGTTCATACGTTATCCTGTGAGTTTACAGTTTGAGATGGGCGTATCCTGGCAGAGGAAAACACAAAACGGGGGTGAATGCCGGAGATTTACTCAGCCTAATACAAGAGGAGATGCTCCTTTACCTTTCTACACTTTTTATATTGGACTTAACTTGGTGTTTCCTAACTTAAAGTCATAATAATCTTCTTTACCAGTGTTGGACTCCAGACTCTTTATGCTTTTTGATGGAAAGTCTCTGTGATTGAAATGACACTTTAAGGTCTCTCTTAACATTTCAAGTAATAATGCCTTCACTGTGTGTCAGCACAGAAGCTATAATCAGGCTTTCAGCTCTGCCTTTTAGGTGCTGGTGACACATGTCAGAAAACAGTGAAGGTTCCCACAGCCTAATGTCACATCCTATCCCCAAATGTTCACTTTAAAATAATAAGAAGCAGAATATGCAGACAGGCTGTTATACGACTTTAAAGGCATAGCAGTGGCTTTTTTTTCTTTCATTGCGACATGATGTAAACAGAAGACGTTTGCAGTTCTTGTTGCAAAGGGAGGTTATGAGCAATATGTATTGATGATTGATGTGATTTCCATTGGTAGTATTATGTAACAGGCTACACTAACATTTTAATTGAAAATGTATTTTATTATTTGATGTTTTTATTGCAGTAGCCCTACACTATCAAATTCTATATTAGGGCTTTTTTGTTTTTAGAGCATACTCTTATTTTTCACACTTTATGTTGTACTGTAATGGACTGTACAGAAACTGGATAGTGTAGGTTCCCATCGGCCACACCAGGCTTACGTCATAGAAAATGTCCGGGAAAGTAATTTCTGGAAAAGAGTGAGACTCACCCTCATATTATTAATGGAAACAGCACAAACCACACAGCAGCTCCATGATGCTGTGCTGCTCCGCTGTTGTAATGTAATCACCAACTACAAACAGTAACTGTTGATCTTTTGAACTCCTGAGCTTTTATAGGAGTCTAAGCATCAGATTAGATTTGGCCTAAACTTTGACTCCTCAACTCGAGACTTCATCTGATGAGTTGGATTTTATTTTATCAGTGAAACAATTAAAAGCAGTGTAGTTTGATCATTTGTTTTTTCTGAAGATATGTTGAGACAGTATGGGTTTTATGGTCTGTACGTACCAGTAATCACAGCGGTCACTAAGTGCAGGGTTGGTGTAAATACCTTGAGTTTGCTGATCCATATGATTAGAGGCCAGTTGATAATTCGAGAAGAGGAAGAAGTTATCTCACGGAGGAGTTCTGTGTTATTTTTACCCCCCTGACAACTTGTAATGAGCAAACTGGCTAATGTGTTACCGCTGCAGGTGTGACTCACAAGCTGCCAGGCAGGAGGGATGAGGTGGGGGAACAGGCATCTGTGCTGCATGTGCTGGGAATGAGAACTTTGTCCTTTGCTACTCCACATGGGGACAAACATTATGCAAGACAGGATCATTCATCCCGAGACACGTGCGGACACACAGTCTCCAGCTCAGTTTTTGGACCTGTCTCTTTGAGATCAGTGTGCAGGTGCTATGAGTCTCTGTGGCTCAGAATATGTCTTTAATGCAGTATCCCATATTCTTCTGCTGCTTCGTGTAGCTCGTTCAGCTTTGCCTCTGTGAGTGATTTCAAACCACACACAGTTGGCTTTCTACTTTTTATCATTTTTGAGTGTATTTCAGTGTTTGTTTGAAGAACTACTTACCACAGTATAAAATCCAGGGCACACTTAATTATTGATTGTGTAATATAACACAATGTAGAGTGTGATAATACAGAAAGAAATAGAGACTGTGTTTTTGTGAAGTTAATGTCGTATTTTAATATAGACGATAACATTTAAAGAGGACTTTATTCTCATTTTAGCTTTATATTTACAGTTTTGGCCTCTTCTGGAGTAGTTCTGCATAGATTGCAGATCAAAAAAGTTGACATTTACGTTAAAATGGCCATTTCTGCACATTTCATCCTCTGTCTGAAATGGGATGTTTGACCCTTCCCCTCCCATTTCAAGAGCTCACCTTCTTCTGATTGGCTAACGTCAGGGACAGTGACAGGAGGTAGACCCGATTCTCCAACAGGTGACTGTAAACATACAAAGTAACTCAGTCGACTGTAAATTCAAAGTTTTCAAACCAGTTTAAACATGTTTGACTCTGAACCTGATCCAAAATCTGAAAATCTGTGTTTGGTAAATGTTACACCCATTAGCAGCTTAATGTGGCCCACAACAGTCGATTCAGTATTTTAATCACAAGCTGTATGTAAAGTTTTTATGCCCATGTTAATTGGTGTATGTGTGGGAAATGCTTGAAAATACAGACTGAAGTGGAAAATGTTGCTGTCAGGAAATACCAAAGATAATGTCGCTCGTAAAATGTTTACAACTGTACAGTATCTCCATGCACTGTTGTCTGCTTATTTATATGCTGCAGTACATGAAATAAATGAATCTAGAAACATTCAGGAGAGGACACTTGGAGAACGTGTTTGGTTACTACGAAAACCATAATCTGAGGGTCTTGTTTTCAAACAGCTGTGGAAAAAAGCCGACATTTATACGCCAGACTTTCAGGCTTCCAAAGAAATTTTTACTTTATGAATTAAAACTTTGGTCATGTGTAGTATGAACATTGTAAATCTGTATTTACAACAGCACATATTATAAAAATTGAAAGGCCCTCTTTAAGTATCTTAAGACACAAGGCCATATATGGTCAGTGTTCTAGGTAATACAAAGTCCAAGATATTCCCATAAAATCACACAGACTCGACCCTGACAGGCGTGTCTGCTCTTCATGAGTCTCACACAATGTAACTGTCCTGTAGCGTATTCGTGTGAGAACAAACATGGACGTCTCAAACGGAGTCTTGAAGAGGGACGGGTTGTGTTTCACTGCTCCTTGTGCAAATCACGCTTTTATTCAAACTGACCCGAGGGGAGAAACTTAAGACGGGAGAATGAAGGGAAAACAACCAGACTGGTCAAGTCCAGCGGTCCTTCCCTTTTCAGCTGCTACCTTTTTATGTCTCACCAGGAAGTCACTTAAAGGAAGGAAGCAAAGGTAAATGTGAGGACAGCGAACAAGCAGTGGGAAATCCATCCCAACTTACAGCCCTTCCCTGAACAGATTTTTGTTGTAAGGTGGTGTAGAGGTAGAAAATACAGTGATCAGTAAAGCTGGATATCAGCACTCATAACTCGATTTGATTTAGATTCTCAAATACCATATGATGTTTTTCTCGCAGTTTACAGTGCTGTCATGGCTCAAACTTTCCAATGTAGTTAGCTATACTCAGTTATGAATATTGCAGCATTGCTTCAGGAAATAGTTTAACTCCACATTTTAAAGGTGGCAGAACACACCTGGGCTCAGTACTGTAATCAGATTGAGTCATATCTTGAAAAGAGGTTGTTAAATGAAGGGGGGGGGATTCAGCAATTAGATTAGACCACACAGTCAAACCTCCATTTGGGGATTTTCAACCCTTTTTAGGTGTATGGGGACATCTGTGATCCAAAAACACATTATACATCAAATGTTATCATGATGAAGTAGACATTAGACCACCTATTATGTGTTTTAGTGCAGTTTAAAGAATGATTTTTACCTGTCACTTCTCACAGTATATGAATTATGTAAGTTTTTGTCATTTTGCCCAGAGCAGTTTGGTTACACCTACCTGTCAATCAATCTGCAGTTAGTGGTACAGTTGAGATTACAATTAGAGAATGTTCTAGGAAGTAGCAGCACCCACAGTAGTAATCGTAGGGCTGAGCAATATGGATGAAAAATGTATCACGATATAAGTGTTTGATATCTGTCTATCGATAATTATTGATTTGTTTTTTTAACCTGTTCGAAATAAGGTCCAGGAGAGAAAAAGGTGGGATTGAAACACTTTTATTTTAAACATAATCTTTAACAGGTCATTAAAGAGCAATAATGTCTAACAAATTATTTTTAAATATGTGCCATGTTATAAAAGTGCTGTAGACCTGGTAGAATGTAACGTGGATCAAGCACGTGAATCAGATTCTTGTTTCCTCACTTCTCAACTGTGCTGAATGTTAGCATGTGCACTAAATGATACGCCATTGCATCCATTATAAAGAAAATAATGTTCTTTAATATGTCACACTCATTCTCTCGTTTCACTCCACGCCTTACATTTTTTAAGAAGTTATGAGGCACACTGGCAAAACCTGAAACTGTGCATGTCACTCAACAGGTTGTTGCTAGGTTACCAAAGAGTGAGTGAGTTTGTTGATGCCACCAACCTTGCTACCTGGGCCGTGAGCGGTCGAGAGACTAAAGCCTTGCTGTTCTGGATCGGTGTTTTCTTCCTGATTTTTTTCCAATAGAGATCGGTGAAATTATTGAATATTCTGTCAAAAGTATTTTCTATTGATATTGATCACATGTCTATCGCGATAGATATCGCTATGGTTTTATTGCCCAGCCCTAAGTAGTCGGTATTGCTAGTGTGTAGTACTAAAGTAGTAGGTAGGCCATTTACTAATGGTGTGTTATTATGATTCAACAGTCCAATCAGATTGCTCAGAATGTTTTGTCCCGCCTACATATTCCATTTTTGTCGGCAATACGTCACGCTACAGAAGTTAGATACTCTCGGTATCATGTTTCAGATGGACTTTGAAATACCAGCATGCTGGTTACTCTGCCTGTTCTTCACAGAGCTTGTAGCCTCCATTGTGACATACAGTCCCATTTAGAGCTCTGCTGATCTTAAAGTCTGTATCTGGATCAGGGTGATCCAGTCCCGTGTTGCTTTGGTGAAAAAAAAGTTCTCGTAAGGAAGACAGATGACCTGATCCTGAAAGGCAGAACTGCATCAGTAAACTTTTCTACCAACTGGGTCCTGATATTAACTTTCTTATTTAGGGAATTTTAAGTCCTTGGACTCTGTTCACGTCCTTGTCCTAGAACAGTTTGCACACAGAGACACATTAATGCAAAGTAAAAGGGCTATTATCCCCACTAAGTGCCATGTGCTGCTTCAGTCACAGCAGGGAGTCTTCAGCGAGAGCCGTTCTCGTCAATAAGCTGCATTATTTTATCACAGCACAAAATCTGCAGGAATAGCCCCATTTCTCTCAAGCTTTGTGTGGCTGCTCTGTAGCTACTTGTCACGTGTGTGTGTTTCTGTGTGTGTGTGTGTGTGTGTGTGTGTGTGTGTGTGTCTTCCCTGTGGCAGTGACAGTATGATGTATGGCGTAGCAGCAGCCTGCTATCACAGAGAACAGGTGGCTCTCCCCGGAGACTAACTGACAACACACTGGCCTGATTTAATGTGTGGGAGAAAAAAAGCTAAGTGAACAATTGTCTTTTTATTCTCATAGTGAAAATGGAAGTCGCTGTCGCAGTGAGCGAGGGTGAAAGACTGAGACCCACACACGAGTAGAGACTGAAATAAAGGGTCATGTAGAGATGTGTAGTCTCATTTTTTAACATACAGTAAAGAGATTGTCTGTGTGGAGCTCATTGGTTCTTTTAACCAAGGATTTGTAAAAACAGAATGAATATAAAATGATAGAATAAATTGTCCATTGACAGCAAGCATAGGCACCAGCAGACCACTGCGACCCAAGTGTGGAGAAAGCAGGTATAGAAGATGACTGACTGACAGAATAAATTGTTTTGAAGCCACCCTGCATCCTGTAAGAATGTAATTGGCTTTTTGTTTCACAGCCCACTTGCATCTATTGTTTGCATACAGGAAAATAATCAGTTTGATGTCTGATGGTATCAACCTGATACTGATGAGTCCATGCGTACTTAAACAGGTGTTCATATTTCCTGTGTCCTCAAGGCTCTTTGTGATGATTACTCAACAGGAAATGTGAAATTATTACTTATTTGCTTCTTAAACCTGCCCATGTTTGGTCAGCAGGGGAAATGAGCCGTCAGCGCTGAGATTTAATAAGTAGCAGAAAAAGTTGTTAAATTACACAACGTGTAACTAAACACTCGCAGAGGACAACAATTTGCTAAACTGTCTCAGATTATAGACAGTATCATCCGGCATGTGTAGATTTTCAACAAAATCCATTAATTTTACCCAAAGAACTGAAATGTTTGTGCCTACCACTCCCTCCTCCTCCTTTTTCTCAGCTCACACATACAGCCGTGGTGTTTTCCTGCCCCCACTGGTAGCAGTAGTGATTTTTCTGTATTTTTTTCTTACCCTCTGATCTTGCCCAAAATGTAATAATTTGTTCCTTGAGTAGTTTTACCATGATGCCCCTAACAGACAAACAACCTGAGACAGGTGAAAACACAACCTCCTTGGTGAGGCAGCAAGCCAATAAAATTCCACCTCGAAATTTGAGATAGACCGATACACGGGAGATTTTCGGCGCCAATATTTGACATTTTACTGTGTATCGGCATCAGCCTTTATTTTAATCCGACGGCTGATGAGAGATCAATTTAAAACTGGGTAAATTTTGGCTTTGATCCAGCCGCCCCTCTCTGCAGTCGCTACAGAGCATGCTACATAGTCTGCAGCTCTGTCCCACCCACAGCACCATTTGATTGGTTACACGGCAGGGGTAACAGCCAATCAGGAGTGAAAGCTGACATCCATGCGCTCACACGTATACACATACATACACACACACGCACAAAAACAAACGGCAGAAGAGAAACACTTGCAGAGTGCAGGAGATAAATGTTTTGCAGGTAAGGTAACGCAGCAGACTCTCCTGAAGTTGTCATAAAAACACCCCAGTCCAGTGAAGTTACCGTGAGGCCCGGTAACGTTATGTAAACTTAAGCGGCTGCGCGGCTTGGTGTTGCTCCAGACGTGTCTGTACTTGTTTCACAGATGGTCCCCTAATTAAAGTCCACACCAAGCTCTCTCTGTGTCCGTGAGAGTGTAAGTGGCTGTATTATATTTATTCTGTTCATATGGTTCATACTCTTAATTATTGCACTTCGTGGTTAAATGCTTTCTTTCTGTGCATTATCGTGCCGTCGGAGTTTAAGTTTCGTTTTTGTGCAGACGGCGTTCATGTCTGTTAGGGACCTTCTTACAGTTCCTACGCCTTCCCCGTGTGTGTTTTCCAGGGAGTAATTTATTGATAATCCCTTAAAGTTCATAGCGCCATTAGGTTTCCTATATTATTTCATGCGTAATATCATGTTTCACTCCGTTTATAGTAATGATTATTGTCTGATTTAATGTTTATATAATCAAGGCTCATCTTTTTTTTATTTGGAAACCACACCATATATAAGATACATACACTCAAAGCATGATCCAGAAAGTAAATAAATGAGCGGCATCTCAAAGAGAGGGTGTGTCAAGTGTCATAACGATTGCAAATCAATACAATCAGCAGCCAAAGTCAATAATCTCAGAGGTCAGAACTGTAGTAATCATCAAAACCATCACCTCCATTACAGTGTCTGGTAATCAGTGGAAACAAGGTTGGTGCTAATAGGAAATTTTGATGCCAACATTGTCACTTTTACCACTTTGATCTGTTATTGGCCTCCTTGACTTCTAATAATCGGTATCTGTATCAGCCCTGGAAAAAAAAACATATCGGTCTATCTCTACTCGAAAAAAATATCTGACCATTTCTATATCTGACCGATCTTCACCAGCTAGTTGCTAATTTTATCTGCCATTTAGTGCTGAGCAGATAGAGTGCAATGAGTGTTTTCAAGGTGCTATACACCAAAAAAATGACCCCTGTAAGAGTGCACCAAAAGAGTGAAGCTGCAGGTTGTGAAACATTAAGCTCAAAGGCACCGTGAAGCTCAGTAGCGCTCAGGGGAACTGCAGAGTCCGGGGATAGTTGTTTGTGAGTTTATCGGTATGATTTCTGCATCCTTCAACTGTGTGTGTGTGTGTGTGTGTGTGTGTGTGTGTGTGTGAGAGAGAGAGTGAGGGATGACCAAGGTTTTGATCTTTATGTTGGTCCAGGTAGTTTGAGATCTGTGGAAGCTGATGCTGCTGGCAGGGAGCCAGTACGTTGTCTCATCTCCTGCTGCCTTCTCTCCATTATTGTCAGCCTGTGGGAGATGGCTATTGATCTGTGTGTGTGTGTGTGTGTGTGTGTGTGTGTGTGTGTGTGTGTGTGTGTGTGTGTGTGTGTGTGTGTGTGGAGAGTGAACTGTATCAGTGTGTTTCAGTTCAGTTTGTGTTCAGTCTGACTGAGGGAGGTTTTTGTACGATGCTTTTTCACTGTGTGAACACAT
>OOFC01048520.1:77387-101030 GCA_900323345.1 Pseudochromis fuscus
GTGAAATATTTTATAACAATTCAGTGCTGCCAGCTCATCAGACATTATAGTCAGTTGTGGGTCCAGCAAATTAAAAAATATATATATTGGGAAAAAAAAAATCTTGTCTCATGAGACTGGCTCCTGAGAGACACCTAGTGGTAAAAGACAGAAAAACAGCAGAAATACACATGAAGGTTTTTTGAGTTGTGGAGCTGCTCATCCAAACAGATGTGGTAAAGCTCATATACAGTGGACAATGCCAAAGTAAGTAGTTTGTGAGCCAACAAGAAAGACTTGAGTGTAGAGGGATGTCAGATGACAGTGTAGTTGCTCTCTGGAGTACCATTAAGACGGTTTGCACCCAGTTCTTCAGAGTTTTCCAGCTGTGATTGTAATGTTGCTGAGGGTACGGTAAATTAAATCAGCAGGATCAGATGAGTCAAGATTACATTTCAAACTGAGAAGCTATGCAGAGTTTCTAGAGACTTTCATGTTTTGTTTTGTTTTTAAAAAAGCCATGGTTTTTTTTTTTTCCCCTTGAAATGACACTTCTAGGTTACTGTGTACTAAACATTCTTCACGTTGGAGCATTTTAACAAGTGCTGAGTCCTAGCATGTCTCTCTTTTTTTTTTTTTTTTTTACTGTGCATTTGTGTTATGTAGAGCAGGTCAGACACCGTGGGACAGCTCACACTTTGATTAACAGCCTAAAGCTGGTGGGAACCACTACTGTCTCTAATCTTCTGCTCTTCATGGCTGATAGTGAATGAATTAAGTCCTATTGCTTCCTCTGGCCGATGGTTCAACAAGTCTTCTTGTTGTCCATATACTTCTGTTCCACTCCCATCATCCTCCTGCCAGTGAAGTGTGAATATCCTACTTTATTTTAATAATGTATGAATTGATGCTTGCGGCCACTTGCATCACTTGTTTTGTTCTGTTTCTTTCCCCCCTCTCCTTCTCTCTCAGGTGGAGTTGGCGTTGTGGGATACAGCCGGACAGGAAGACTATGACAGACTGAGACCTCTCTCCTACCCCGACACAGATGTTATCCTCATGTGCTTCTCCATAGACAGCCCAGACAGTTTAGGTAAGGCTGGAACTGGACTACATTTATATTTATAGTTGAATAGCCCCTTTTTACCATAGCTCTACAAAGAGCTTTAGAAGTTTTTGCCTCTCAACATCTGTCATGCATGTCAGTAGCTACATTCAGGAGAAACTAAGAATCTGTGAGGAGCCAGAGATCAAACCACCAACCCGACAATTTATAGAGTTCAAACAGTTCATCCACTTACTGAGAATTTAAGGAACATTTTAACTAATTACTGTGTCACAGTTAAACCTTTTTTTTCTGGAATTATGAAGCAAAATTTATCCTAATGAGGTACTGATGAAGTGTGTGTGTTACTCAGTTTTAGAGGTTACTTTTATTAACTACACTGTGCACTGTTCAAAAAAAAAAAAAAATAGAATCATTCAGTGTGGTGCTGTGTAGGCATGTTTTTTTTCTTATTAGATTTATTTTTATTATTTTTTGCAATGCTAGAAAGTGTGACTGACCCAGCTTCCCCTCCAGGATCAATAAAGTATTCTCATTCTGATTTCCCTTCTGTTTATACTTTGAACAAATCAACAGAAAGTTAGTAAACCAGATACATTTTAAATTAGTATGAAGTCGACTAGATACCACAGTTGGTAGAGTGGGCAAAAACTCACCTCGATTGCCTCTTGACACCGGAGCAAAGCGTCCCTGATTGACCTGTGGTCTTCAGTTTAGGTTTTTGCACACTAGAGAGAAACAAAACTAAAGACATTTCCTAAAAGATCTGTGTGCTGTTGCTTGGCCAAACTCACAATTACGACAACATATATTTCAAGGTTGGATCAGCGTGTTCTTGTCTCCTAAATAATCAAACCAAGCATCAAATATGTTCTTGTTTGGTGAGAGTTCAGCCGGAGGGATTTTCTCCCACAGTGTTTTTCTATCAGAACATAGAATCTCATTCCAGAGGAAAAACTGCTGATTTTGGCGAGTAAGCTCAGGCCATGTATCAGCCGGGGGTCAGTGACCTCTTGATGTTGGTCTGTACAGTCACAAGAGAAACTCTCCTAACTGTCCTTGTAGGGGAGAAAAATCTGGGACATACTGTGCTGTGTGACTTATTTTAATTTCCTTTTTATGAAATTATTTTAGAGAACATTCCCGAGAAATGGACACCTGAAGTGAAACACTTTTGTCCCAATGTTCCCATCATCCTCGTGGGCAACAAGAAGGATCTGAGGAATGATGAACACACACGCAGGGAGCTGGCCAAGATGAAACAGGTGTGTAGTTGTATATCTAGCTAATCAATCTTCCTGTTGTTCTTGTTGTTGTGTTTAATTATTGTAACTGACTCTCTGTACATGAATCCTCCAGGAGCCAGTGAAGTCTGAGGAGGGCAGGGACATGGCCAATCGCATCAGCGCCTTTGGCTATCTGGAGTGCTCAGCCAAGACCAAGGACGGCGTGCGGGATGTGTTTGAGATGGCCACCAGAGCAGCACTGCAGGTCCGCAAGCGCAAGAAGAGGGGTGGCTGTCAGGTACTGTGAGACCACAGAGTGTGTTGGCCAATCAGCAGCCGAGGAAGGACTCCCCCCCCGCCCCGCCCACGACACACAGAGCAAACTTAGAGAAACCTTAAATCAATGGCTTCCATGGACTATACTTCACTTACTTCACAGATACGCCACAGGCAAATATAAAAGACTGACACACCTGTTTAAAAGCAAAACAAATCAGCCTCTTTTTAAAAACTCTTTCTTCTGCAACACTCTGTCAGTGCTTGTTTCCTGTTTTGTTTTCCTCCACCAGTCTGTTTGTGAGGAGGATCAGCTTCTTCCCTCTACATGTATCTTTGTATTTATGTGCATTTACTTTACGTGTGTCATGCGTCCGCCTGTGTTATTATGATTGTTTACAGAGAAGAAGAGTAGCTGTGGTCGACGTGTCCACAGCTATGAGTTGCAGACATTTTTAGATTTGCTGCTTCCCCATGCTTTCCTTGAACCTGCACGTACCACTCGCTCTGCTTTTCAAAACATCAGCTTCAGTCCTGATCCTCTTGGTGTACCACTATTCATTTTACACCCTGAAACTTCTATTTCACCAAGTGCTGTGTCAGCAGACCTGTGTTTCCCACAGCTCTCTCGTCTGACACAAAGGACTAAATTTAGAGCTTGTTCACGCTGCATTAATCCACCGAAACCTGCATAAGCTGAAGCAGCAGTGACTACTCGCAGGGAGAGAGTTTGGACTTCACCTTTTTGTCGGCCTCTCCTTCCACAGCGATAGCTTAACCTGGCACTGGGGAGACAGTCGTCTATTGTTGTCGGACACAATACTCGCAGTGGTGCTCACGTCACCGACGCCTTCTTCCAGCGAGCTCTGCCTCCTGTCTCAACGCTGTACTGTGTTCCAGATCCAGTACACAGTCATCACTCATCACTGTGTACTGGATTTGCTGAGGATAAATGCACACGCTCTACAGCCATATTGATATTATTTGACACAGGCCTATTCTGTGTGTAAAGGTTTTTAGTGAAATGCCCAAGTAGACTCGCAGACATTGTCATTACCAATGTGCCATCTCCTCTGTTCACCAATATCAGTAATTGTGGTAGAAATGATCCTTGATAAACACTACAGGGACAAACACAGGTTATCTAAATTGTGTTGTAGTCAATGTTCAGTTAAAATGTTTAGGGTTTTTTTTTCTAGTTGCAGTCGGCCCAAAAGTATGAACAGAGGATTTCTGTGTCTGAGAATAACAGTGGTGTCTTGATTGAGGCTATAATTGGTAAATCACAAATAATAATCATAAAAAAAATTACCCTGATGGATCAGATGTGGTTTTCTAAGCAAATCTGAACAGCAGCTACAGCCACAATTTAACTATTCCTGTAACCACCTCATGTCCCAACAGGCAGGCCTCTCATGTGTTTCTGTTCACACTAAAACAAACAGATGCAGTCTGTAGGCTGTCCACAGGTTCTTGCCGTCATCACAAACAACAACTGTGGTGATGGGTCTCTAATTCAGTACATTCAGCTCCAAAAAGATTTGAATGTAGTGGGCCAGGCTAATGTCTGGACAGTGTCTTTGTCTTTAAATGTCAAACCCCATCGTTCAGGAGAGAAAATGTTGATTGTGATGATGCTTTGAAAACAGGAGTGGGATGTGTTGAATGTCTGGATGAGACAAACATGTTAATAAAGTATTTTTGAAATACTATCCAATCTTCATGAGTTTGTGTGTTTTAATTCATTTAAACAACTTTTCAGAAAATCTATTGGAAATGTGTCAAAGTGTGTCACAGGGTTTTACATCTGTTTCTGATCAAAGCAAAACAAACAAATTGGACACTGATAGAAAAAAGTTGAACAATTTTAAGTTTAATGACATTTCTCAGATTTGGAAAACATCAGATGGTTTAAAATATACCATAAACATTTGATTGCCTGGATAAAATGACATGTATTGAGTAACAGATTCAAAAATACATCAGATATTTTGTATATTGCCCGACCAAACAGTGTGGCCTACTTTCATCAAAAACATCATTCCAAAAGATCATGTGACGATCGTCTTGCAATTTAAAAAAACATCACAACAGTAGCTGCTGAAATAATCAAGACAAGTATAACTTTATTTAAAACTTGATTCCAGTGATTGTCAGTGTAACTGGATTGAACCAGCTGCTTCACAGTGGTGTCAGTGCAGCCCACTGAGGTAGGTAGATTTGCTCTGAACTTTAAATCCACTCTCTACCATTTGGTCCTTGATTGAGCTCCTACTGCTGACATTAACTCTCAACTTTGGTCTGTTACTTTGTAAAAACTGACACCTTCAAAACAAGGAGGTACCGGTGAGCCCTTTAAGAATAATTTGGATACTCTTTGTGTGGCCACAATGTTCACATGTCGTTCCTCCACTCGGGGTCCAGCATCTGCTGAACTAAGCTCTCAGCTGTCTCAACTGGTGAGGAAAGATAACCAGAACAAACAGGGTGGACAATTTGATCATCAACTCAAAATAATCTGAAGGAGATACTGATGGAAAAAAAATAGGTACCTTCAGGGTCCATGGCAATGCAGAGACGAGCCAACATTAATATCATGTCATCCTCATCGCCTGTGTCAGGGACGCCTCCTCTATCCCTGCAGTACTGAATGAAGCTGCAGATGATCAGGGAAGGACAGAAATACAATATGGTCATCACAATGACTGCTCTCCTGAATTTAAAACCAAATTTAAGGTATGTATACTGAAAGCAGAGGTAGTCATGTAGCACATACCAGTCCCAGGTAGGATCAGTCTGCAAAACCCTGGGGTTTCCCACAACAATGAGCAGGGCTTTGGCTCGAGTCACAGCCACATTGAATCTCTGGGTGAGAAAAGTGTGTGTGTCAAAATATAGTGTAAAAACCCACTCTTGTGTTTATCTGTGTGTTTGTGTTAGTTACCTTTTCATTGCTGACAAAGCCCAGGTTGAACCGTTTGTCCACGTCAAGGTAATCTTTGCTGCTCCGAACTGTAGACACCAGGATCACTCTCCTCTCCTGGCCTTGGAACTCCTCCACTGAACCAACCTACACACACACACACACACACACACATATATGCATATATTTACAAAGAAACACTGTTTGATGTAGTTTCAGTCAGAAAAATCTACTTACCTTAAGATTGCGTATGTCCGTGATTTTGAGTTTTTTGCCAGTGCTATCCAGGGCCTGACGGATTTTCTGCACCTATGTGACACCCAGACAAAAAATAAGAAAAGAAAATTCCAGAAAACAACTTCAATGGAAACTGAAGTTTTGTTAAAGTCTTGGTCCCAACCGGCCACACAAATCTAGGAATCGTGCGTCCCGTGCATTTTTTGAGCACAGTGCAAGTTGTGGAGGTTGCAGAGGTAAAAGAAAAAGTTGCAGCAGCTTTGTCTTGCGGGGCACAAGGGCAACGTGAGATGTCCTTGCCAGCACAAATGAGATTTTTGAAATACGAGATTCACGGTGGTGGTACTGAAAAAGTGCAGCAGGCACACAGGTGCTGCACTTTCTCTAAGTTTGATTTACTTTGTACGTTGTGAGTGCAGGTGACTTGCTCCTGCTCCTCCTTGCATGCACCTTTCACCAACGGTATTCTTCCCAAGACCACCAAAAAGCCACATGTCAGACTTGCGGACGCTGTACGGCACACACAGGGTTTGTTGAACATGATCAGTATCCTCTGTATGTGCTTAGGGGTAGTCTACGGGTTTGACATTTTGAAAGATGCACTTGCCAGGTCTGTGTGTTTGTTGGCGATTTTTGCTCATACACAGCCCGTAGAAGGAGTACGGCCGGTTGGGACTGAAGCTTAAGCCTGAAATGAGAGGAAAGTCAGAATTCCCAGTTCCAGAGAATTGCTGCACCAAATCCTGATTTTCTCTGTATCTCCTCCCTCCTGCTGAGCCTGAAGCAGCCGTCAACTTGGCGCTCTCCATCTGGTTAGTGCTGAAGTCGAATCAATTCACACCGTTTTACATCAGGTGATGATTTTTGGACATGAGCAACAATAACTCCTCTAACTTCTGTTTATTTTCACTGGTTGCCATGGTGAATCATATCAGAGCTCAATTGATGATGATTTTTATGCACGTGCTAAACTCAAGGTGAACAAACTCAGAGTTGATTGAATCAACTCCGAATCAATTCTGGAACTGGAAACTCAAAGTTTCCCATCTCAGAGTTCAGGAAGTTCGTTGAACCTCTTTATTGGAGTACCCCACAGTATGTGTTGGTCGAAAATAAACTCCAACCTGCTTCCTGTAGGGGGCGATGATGCCGATGTTTTCGGGTTTTATTTCAGCCAGGCCCTTCTTGCCACCTGTCTGCAGCAGTTTCTTCACATAGTCCATCAGCGTATCAATTTCTGCTACGTTGAAAAATGATGGACTGCTGGCCTCACGAGTGTCTTCACCATTCACTGGATGGAAGATCAACGGGAAGTCCTGAAAGATATGCAGAAAATATAGTTGTGCTCATAAGTTTACATATCCTGGCATTCGTATTCTCTAAAAAATGGCCAAAAAAATTGCAAATTCAGCCAGTGTATGTAACCTTACACGCACAACTGTATGATATTTAGATGCCTCTGTGCTACTGTGAGTTGCTATAACATGAAGCCAGAAGCTACAGGTTAAAATGTTAAAGGAAAAGGGAAAAACCATTAGTTATAGGGCTGTTCTGAACTTTTTCCATTACACAACTGACTAACAAATCTGTTTTCTCCAATGAACAGTGTAAATAATTCAGACTTTTCTGCATCCTTCATCACATATTTAGAAAAAGTCGGAAAAAAATTGAAGATTCAACTAAGTCTAGTCCTGATTCATTGTCACTTGAATTAGTTGTTTGAATCTCAAAGATCTCTTGATTATTCTCTGATGACAAAAATTGAAAAGCACCTGTGGCAATTTCTAAGAAGCAAAGGTATTTTCTTGAGTTGCAGGTATATTAGTGGTCATGTTTGTTGCTTTGATTTCTGATTGAACTGTTTCTGTTTGCACATGCATTGTGTATTGTATGAGCTAAAAGGCTTTACCTTCTGTGGGAGGTGTTCCCATTTGCAATATAAGTTGCGGTTTTCATTTGCAAAAGGCTTCAGCTCTCCATCATAGAAGAGTTTGTTGGGAATCTCCAGAATGGCAGGATGGGACCTGGAAAAACAAACAACACAAAACACATTAGAAGGTGCATTTTCCAAAACATATTTCTGTAAATGAGTGAACTAATACCATCTCACACCTGTAGTTGCGCACCAGTTTGGTGACATAGCGCTTGTTGTACACACCGTTGTCCTTGCCATACAGAGGGTTATTCATCAAGCGCTCCAAGAGGGACACTCCTGCAGAAAGAGCTTTTTAACCACAGACTGTGGACAAAGCTAATGTGACGTCACCTGTTGGATTGTGGACTCACATTCTGAAGCCAAGAGTTTAACATTTTAACGTTGCCAAGTCAGAAGTGACATTATTTGGACATGAAAGGAGGAGTGAGGAGGCGGGTCTGACACTTGAACCCACAGACATTGCCCAATGGGTATGAGATTAGAGTTCAGAGCTGGTCTCACCAGAGACCAAACCTTTCAATCACACTAACCATGCCCCAAGATTTTGTGTCTTTTTGAAGCCTAATATCTACTTAATTACATTTTTTCTCCCAGATGGACCACCAGATGAAGAACTTCACGTAATGACATCAGAATGACTTGTGAGAAAAATGTATTTATTTCACGATCGACAAGGACAAATTTTAAATTGAAGTCAATTACAGCCGGAGCTTTTTGGAGCCAGCCTCTAGTGGCCATCAGAGGTGTTGCACTTTTTTGGTACTTCTGCATTGACCTCACTTTTGACACTCTATGTGACTCAATGAGAGCCTGTTTAAACTGATCTGAAGACCAACTTGCCCTCATTTATGTGTGTGTGTGCGGGCACGCGTGTGTATGTGTATATGTGTACTTACCCATGCCGTACTGCTGCGCATTTGGAGACCTGATAATAGGTCCCAGCTGCTTGTGGTCTCCAGCCAGAACAACCTGACCAGAGTCTGCATCGAGCAGTCCTGCGTACCACAGAATAGATACCACTCAACCATTGAAGAAATCAAGCTAAACACAATTAGAGAACACACTGCTCTTTTGTTTTGTTGTTGGTTTGGTTTACCTGCTAATGGAATCAAACATTCACTCTCCACAGCGTGTCCAGCTTCGTCCACAAACACATGAGTGAAATGTCCCGGGGGAATACCGCTGGTGATCAGCCTGCAGAGATCAACACACATGGTAGCAAACTTAGAGCCCATGAGTTCTGAAGTGAACAGTAGTGATGAGTTGTTAGTAACATGAATGATAGGGAGTATGAACAGGTTCTAAATGCACATAAAAAAAAGTGGCATGCAGGTGAGAAAACTGTAGTGTGAGTCTGTCACTACCTTCCAGCAGAAAACAGGGTGGTGACGATGACTGTGATGCTCATCAGCTTCTCTTTAGCATAAAAAACATATTCGCCATCCACCAGGTTAGAGACTTCCTGTGAAGCACCACAATGCCCAAGTACCCAAACTTCAGAGGCTCAGAAAAGACCAGAACAGTATCAAACACATCACACAGAAATACTACAGCAATACACAGCGAATGGTCCCGACTCACTGGGCTTCATGACTTAGAAACAAATCTTCCTTCATTCATGTTGGGATCCAGAATTTGTTCTGATTTTGTGGGTATTGTTGAGGTTAGATCCTCTTCCATGTAGTTGAATCTCTAAGTACCTTAACTGCAAAACACTATTTATATCAAATCTGAGGCTGTGCTCAGTGTTCTTAGTCAAAGGATGAAGGAAACAGTAGATTTCCAAGTTGAAAGGTGTTTATTTTGACAAAGTAGTTCATAAGGACCGTGAGTGTACCCCAGGGTAGACTGAAGATCTCATGCTGAGCTCCTAACTTTTAGGCATTTGGTCCAGAGGTTGTAACACAGGTGGTTTGCCATATGGCCCTCCTTTTTTTAGTAACAAAACCCAGTGTTTTCTACTATTGTCACAGCTTGTTGTTTCCTTTTTTTAATCTTAAAAGGGTAGACATCCATTCCACCCTCCTCCTTTCTTTAATATAAATCTATTCATCATATGACAGTTGCGAAGGGTTACGGTTTTCACATGGCTTAGGTACTTTTCCACTGTGTACATTTCATGGGACTGCTCTCCAGTCGGCTCCTATTACCTACAGCTCATTTATTTCCTTCACTAATGACACTGACATCCAATCAAACAGCCAATCTGGGAAATTTAAAAATAACCAGGGGTGCTTTCTACAACAGTACCCACTAATTTCTTGGATTTATTAATGTTATCTTATTGTTACAGTTTTGCGAATGTTTGAGCAGATTCCTACGAAGATTAGCAAAAAAAAAAAACATTCATCAAAACAAGAAAATAAGTTTCAAACATAAAAAAAGCATTTTATACATGAACATACAAAATGTATCTTAAATAACTACTGGTTCAGCAGAGTAATCTCTGGTAGAGTCGTGGCAGTGAATCACTGTCGGTGTCAGACACCTGTCAGTGCTGTGTCTATGGGTATTTCTTGAAGTTTTAAAGTTTTTTCTTTCATTTTCATGTCAAACAATGCTCTCTAAATTTCAATGGCTGTGCATCCTTCTGCTGATGTAACATTCACAGCACATGATGAATGTTTTTCTGTTTCACTATAGAAGTTTATCTTCTTATGGTTCTTTTTTCCTCCAATTTTCCCTTGTGGATCACTGAAGTATTCTGACTCTGATTTTCCAGAGCATCTTTCCACTTCTGCAGTAGATGTCAGTGTGTTTGCACACAGCACAACACCTGTTCTTACGTTATGTTTAGGGGGTAATACCTCTGCTGATAAACAATCTAGTGGGAGTCATTACTTCGTTTTGATTTCTCTTATGTTTTTCTCTCACCAGAAAATTAAGAGAAACTATAGGAGCGAACATTTAAGAGAACATTGCTGCATGTGGCCCATTGTGTCATTCATAGATGGTGTGATGCATCATAAAGTCCACTAGGGGGCAGATAATCTTACTGTGACATAACTGAATGAGTGAGTGATGTAATGTCACAGTAAGTGAATGAACAGTGAAGGAGTTCATTTCTAGATGAAAGACAATCTTCACATCAACAGATGGACTACAAGAGCACTCAGCACTGACCTTTAGTTCCCCAGGGATTGATTTTGCGTCCCAGCTTTTTGCATACAGACGGTGCACTTTGCGTTTTTCTACATGGCCCAGTATCGTCTTGCAGAGCAGATCAGTGGCGTTGTTGAATGGAGCGCAGGCCAGAATGTGGCAGGACGGCTGGGTCTTCACAATCTGCTTGATGGCCTCCACCAGAGTCACAGTTTTGCCTGAAAACCTCAAGAAAACATGAATTAAGTCAAGTGCATTTGTGGCAGAAAATGGCAAGAACAATGGGAGGGACACGGTTATAGAGAAGTCGCAGGAAAGTAAGAGAAGTAAGGACAAAAGAGAAGGACCAGAGAGAAGACACAGTTATATCAGTGCTTAGAAGATGTGACTATTGGGGACGAACTGAAACTCTTGAACATGTGATATTTCATTGTAAAAAAAGATGAGGTGAGGGAGATTATGACTGAAAATCTCAAGAAGTTAAAAGTCAAAACTGCCAGTGCAAAGTATGGTTAATATAAATATTTAAAGAAATTTACTGAAATATAAACTGTTAGTGCAAAATAGAATATAAATGTGCAAGATAAAAAATAAATATTTCCGAAATTAAAACCATTGGTGTAAAAATATGGATAATATAATATAGATAATTCTGAAAGTAAACAATCAGCACATTAATGTGGATATGTAAATATAGATAATGGTACTGAAACATAAACTACCAGTGCAGAATGAATACTATAAATAGAAATGGAGGCTTATGAATAAATATATATAAAGAGTATGTAACAGGATTGAATAAATAGTATTTATAATATGCAGGTGTCATGTTGCACTTGTGATGCAGGTGCTTAAAACCTGTGCATAGCTTATCAGCTCTGAGAGTTGTGTTGTGTTTATGGGAGTTTGTTGTTTTTTGATTTGAACAGAATTGGTAGGTTTGAAACTATTTGTAGCAGTTTATCAGCTAATCCATCCATGCCAAGTAATTTACAGGGTGGCCACTAAAACACTCCTCAATTTCAAATGGTTTTAATATCAAAACTGAAACGAATATTACCACAATATTGGTGGCTACAGTTGCATAAACTAGTAAAGTGTCATGTGATATTGTCACACACACTCAATGTGCACCCTCCTTGTTGCTTGGCAAACAGTAATGCGATAATCAAGCTTGGTTCAGACATTTTTTTACAGTACCTTGGCCCCGGGGGTCCCCCGTCCAGGATCCTCCCTCGGGGTCTCCATCTTTACTTATCAGAAGTCCCAGATTTCACCATTAGGTATTTATTTTCCTGATTAATTTCACTATGTTCTGTTTCGTTTTTTAAACAAACAGGGGAAAGCATCTCTTCAGACGGTTTTCATAATCATCATTTTGCCACAACTTATTACTTATTCACACCTTAGTTTCTTGTCATTTGGAAATAGATATCCTTGGGAAAGTAACGACTCAGTCACTACAATATGCAGCATAACTGAGTGTACAGCTTCATTGATGAGTTCTTGCAGATCATCTCGAGTTGCAGGTAGTGGACGGACATAAACTTTGTCCATGACATGTCTCCAAAGGAAAAACTCAGTTGAATCTGTTGATCTATGACTTATAACTATTTGAAATCGAGTGTGTTTGTGGTCCCTCCGTATGTTTTTAAAGTCCCTGGTTAGAATATTCTCTATTTACTTGTGTGGAGCCCAACTACTATTTATGCAAACCTTAAAATAAACCCTGAATTGCTCAAATCAACAGAGAAGAGGACCAAAGAAGAAATAATATGCTTGAAGTGCAGTACCTGTTCCAGGTGGACCAAACACCAGGTAAGGTGCAGGTTTGGATGAGCCAGCTACAATGTGTTGTACTGCTTGGTACTGCTCCGGGTTTGTCTCCAGCCTCTTGTCAAACAGTCTGTGGACACAGAGGACCAGAGGTGTGATGTTAGAACTGAATCACAGGGAGAATTATTTACACGCACCAGGACTCAGACATCTGAACTGAGCCAGCATGGTTAGGACAACACAGCTTATGTTTATATCTACATTTATGCTAGATGGTAAGGAGGCAGTGGTACAAAGATATTTTTCTCTTTTAAACATGAAATAAAATAACTATGCAGACAGCAGGATTTGGATTCTCAGTCACACTGTGCATCATTTTCACGCTATGTTAACAGCTGGAAAATGTTTCTTCCACTTGGACATTGAGAGACATTTGTCTTTTTTTCTTTTTTTTAACATTTTCTGTACTGTATATGATTTTGAGTGAATGTGTTTGGACTTTTTGTCCTGAGCCATGAGACCAGTCTGACTGATGAGAATCACAGCAAAACTAGACTATAAGGTCAAGTTGCATTATTGTACAAAACTAAGAACAATAATTGAAGGCATCTGATGGCTCCCAAATTCATACGGTGTCTAAACATCAACCATAAACAACTACCATTAACAAGAAGACTTGGTTATTGAGACAACTTCCTGTTACTTCTTGTTTTTGTTTAGACAATTATGGATAACATGAATCACGGTGCATTCAAAGATGGTTCGAGGCATGTCAGTCACCCTGCTGTTCTAACTTCATCTGCACGCTGAACATCGTTTCTGTTATCCGCTGTTGTAGAGGTCTCACAGCTTTCACTCAGCAAGAAAAGATAAATGTCACAAATATTTTCCAGGTCTCGGTGGTTTTCAGGATTCCAGATTTTCCATGATGTCTGGGAACCATGTGATTATAGTGGTCGTATGTAGAAGAAGACAAACTACAGACATACACACACTGTACATAAAGAGTCAAACAGTCAGTCTGTTAGCGTTCCTAACCTGAGCTGGGGAGGCTCAGTCTGCACACCAGAGGAGGGAGGAGCAGAAGGAAACAACACCTTTTCCAGTTTGTGTTTCCCTGCCAATTCTGCTGCCCTGTGCTGCAGATCCAGAGTCAGGCGGTTGACCAAGAACTCAACATTGAACTTCATGCCTTCATGAAAAACTTTCAGCAACCTGCAAAGAAATTCAGACAGAGTTGTACACCAAAAATGTTCTTCGTTGTCAGAACATCATTATTATAGAAACAGTAACTGTAATGTCTTGATCTTACTCTGAGTTGCTCAGTTTGATTCTGTCCATCTGCACACATTCGACATAACCCCGGTACTTCACTTTTTTTTTTCCTACAGGATACACCAGCAGCCGATCTCCTCGTAGCACAGATGGACGGTTCTCAGACACACCAGGAACCTGACAGGTGAACGAGACTTTATAAACCTTATGATCTCAGCACTGGGCGGTTTGATGCTACCTCCTCTTTATAGTGACCACAGAAGCAGAATGGCAGTGTTTCCCAGGAGACTGCTTGTTTGTGAGAGTTGAAAATTTGTCCTGGAAAATTACCTGCACATTTGTATACCAGCTGACAGGTAGCCAAACACTTTTTAGATAAAACATCATGAAAAACAATAGTTTGTAAAACTTTAGACACCAAGCAATGTTAAAGATAAAACAGTTTGAGGACAAGAAGCAAGAGGTCAAGACTGAGAAAAAATATAGTCCTGGATTGCAAAAAAGCCATAGGTATGCACTGGACTGGACAGAAAGGAGTTGTTAAACTTGACTGTATAACTGATGCACTGTACAACCAAACCAGGAGCCTGTTTCACAAAAGGAGGTTTAACGAACTCTGAGTTACTTCTTAAACTGTGAGTTGATATACGCTGAGTTATCGGTTTGAATTTCCCTCGGGGAATAATATTATATATTATATATATTAATAAAGTATCTATCTATCTATCTACCTATCTATCTATTTATCTATCTATCTATCTATCTATCTATCTATCTATCTATCTATCTTACCAGGTGATCTGAGTTGGTTTAATCAACTCTGAGTATGTTCACTCATAGTTAAACGTGTGCACAGTGAGTATAAAAAGCCACCAACCACACAAATGGAGCCCTGACTCTACAATTCACCATGGCAACAAGAGACAATAACCCCACTTGAACAGGAAATCCTCATGCACGCATACAGTGACTTAAGACACATTTTTTGGGGAAAAAAGTAAAACCACCGCAGCGGCAAAAGAGACAAGGCTGACGTTGGAGAAGATAGCTGATCGGCTGATCGAGTGCGTACATTTTTAAAACGTGGTTCATTAATTTAATAATTCCCCATGTGTGAAAACTATAGTTGGATCATATTGAAAATAAGATTCATTGTCATTTATTTACAACTCTACAGGGGAAAAGTGATCGGGGAAGCAGATGAAGATGAAATATAAAAACATAAATCAGAAAAACAGGTAACCTAAGGAATCATATTAATCATATTAAATATCAATCGTAAATATTTAGTGGCAACTTCAATGTGCAGTCCAAAGACATTTGTTCCCTTGCCAACCACAACTGTTGCTTTATATGTGTAGGAAATGAAGACGACCTGAAAATGAAATAAATAATCTGTATTTTGTTGCGTGTGGTGGTGTTTAGTCACTGATATGGTTCCTGCATGTGATGTGTCTTACTGCTCTGCACACTGTGAACTTGAACTAGTTTGAACTTGAACTGTGAGCTAATATGCTCCGCATCACCATTGTTGTACAAAAAGCTCCTGTTGGAGAAAAAACATGGGGCACCACACAAAGTCTGCTCGGATGTGAGAACACATCCATGGTGAGGGACATTTCTTAGGACCGATGAGATCCACAAGATATCTTATTGAGCGCTATGAGTATAAAGTATATCCATTCGTGTTCTCAGGATGCTCTCCTGGTGAATATTTAACTCCCTGTGAAATAACCTAACCTCCTCATCAACACGGTTCTCTATGAAGGAACAAGGCATGTATTAATGTTATCAGATATTTACTCCGAAGTTAATATTCTGCTACATTGCACTTTATACTTGCTGCTAATGGGGTAATCGCTGCTGTTTCTGTCGCTGAAAGAGGGAGGAGACAGACAGAATCTCGAGGTTTGTTGAACTAAACCTGCAACCAACCGGGCTAGGTTCATGGAGTCTGTTACCATGGCAACTAAGTCTGCAACTTACCTCTCTTTGTGAAACAAGCTGGAGGTCTTCCTCTGTCTGGGGTTTGAGTTACCTTCCTTTCTGAAACAGTCTCTCCATCACTTCTGGGTTAACAAACTCAGAGTTTGCACTAAACCTGCTTTGTGCAACAGGCTCCAAGTCATAATGGCTGTCAAATTAAACCTATAATTATGTACTAATTGCCTTTTATGAGTAATTCCACTGCACTTTGTCCTGTAGTACGTGCTGTGCTATGAAGTATGGATAGTCTGTTTTTTTCCAGACACTACTGATAGTAACTAGATACAGTCTATGCAGCTTAAAATTGTAAAAACTATATAATAACTGGAGTGTGAGCTGGATGAGAGTCCGTCATATTTACCTCCAGAATAAGTAGACTGCGGTTGTATGGATCTCTCTTCATGAAAACGTTCTGTGTATCGTCGTTGGGTATGTTGTATTTCTTGATGTCCACCTGCAGCTGATGCTCCTCCAGATACAGCAGCATCTGGAGCTTCTTAGTGTAGTTCTCCCCGCTCAAGGGACTCTCCAGCATGGTTTTTCTAAACAAGCCACATGCAAAGTGTATGTTCAGTATTACTAGTGTGTGCTTTTCCCCTGTGCCCTCTTACCCTTGACACTGGCTACAATGATATGAAAAAGATTATTTGAAAAAAAAAAAAAAAAATTCAGGATCATTTTTCAGGCTGCCTGTTTAACTGGAACCAGAACAGAAAGTGAAATTGCCTTGGATCAGAGGTGTGACGAGAGTTTTTCAGCAAGAATATGAATTCGTTCATGTATGATGGCATTGGATGTTTCTTTAAGGGAACTTCACTTTTTGGGTACGTCTTTGAAAGCCTGGTATGAGGAGACAAAATGGAAAATGTTAGAGGCATCCGTAAAATACAAGATATGAAACTTACAGCATTTAATTTATCTTGCTGTGTATATTTAAGAGTGTGATGGCAGTACCCATCAGGTGGCTGCCCATCCACAATCTCAAATGGACTTTCATCAGTCCAGGCAGGGATGGAGCGCGGCTTGTAGGGGGCTTTAGGGCCCAGCTCCTTTGCTAATGAGGTTAGATGGTGAGCCTCTAAAAAGCGCACGATGTAGAACGCGGTGGACGAGGGCTTCAGGTCTGGTTTGAATTCGAAGGCTAGTGTCGCTGGATAAACACCAAACAGATTGCTGCGGAAGTGAACCTCGATATCATAGCTGTCACCTGAAGAAAAGGACATAATGGGTAAAATTGTTCAGAGTATCCATCGTTGTTTACAGCGTTTAAAGTTGTTTGTTAGACTTGCTTTACCTGGCTTTAGCAGCAAAGGGTTCTGCTTGGTCACTTTGAATTTATCCTCAAAAGTGTAGTACTTGAGCCTCTGCAGCGGAGTGTACTGAGTGAAATACATGGGTCCTGTTGCAAGGTTTTGTACCTTCAAAACTCTCTTATACTGCAGAAAAAGATGGAAAAAAAATCAATGCGGTGGAACTTTACATTTATACTCACAAAGGCAGACAATGGCTTTTAGCAAGCAACCAACACTGCAATAAATTTATAGCATAAATACCTCGTATGTGTCCTCCTCTTTCATAACAAGTGTCCCGTTCTCAAATGGATAGTCACAGGTGATGCGGATGTCATTTTTATTCGAGATAAACTCAGCCCTGTGGAGGCAAATAGCAAACATTAGGATTCGTTGCAGTACCTGAGTGGTGTGCAGCTTGGAGGATTGGAGCCAAGCTTCAAATGTATTCTTTCAACTATATTCTCCTTTTATGGTGGAGGAAGGACACCTATTGTAACTGCATGGACAGTGACAAAGGTTATGACACGTTCCAGTTCAGAATACTGTGGACTGCTGTGGTCACACTTGCTCCAGCAGTCTGTTTACAACCCTATCCACTCTCGTTTCTGTTGTTTGCACTCACCCACCCTAAAAAAAAAAACTTTTCGAGGAGTTTTTTTCCACAGAAGGACTTTGATTGATTCAAAGGCTGTAGATAGAAATGAACGAAGCAATCGGGTCTCAAGAGCGAAGACAATGTGGAAGTGCAAAAATTGGCTTGCTATTTTCAGTCATGAGATACTGATAGAAAAATATGTGCCTATGTGTGGGATGTTTGTCCAATGTATGATGTATGTCAGACCCACCTACCTTACTAATTTTCACACTTTCACTTTTACTTATACATACAGAAAAGAATAAAATGACAATAAAATACTATTCTGTTCTATTCTAATCTATATCAAGATGCTACAAAAATTATAAATGACGATGAACTTGTGAGGACTGAGGTGGAGAAAGAAAAACCTTGTGCATGTGTCATTTATAAAATGGACTTGTATCAACAAGCAGAAATAGATCAAACATGTTCAGAGAAACCTGTCCTCTCACCTCTCAGTCTTGAGTCTCCTCAGTAGATGACTGGCCAGTTTTCTTCGCCCTCTTACTCCCGTCTCTGCCTCATCTCCAGAGACGAAGGCCTGTACTCTCAGAGGACTGGCCGCTCCATTCTGGACCGGCTGTGGCTCAGGCCTCCTGTGTGTGTGCCACTGGTCCACATAATGATATCTGACCTGTGTAGATCGAGTCAATTTCAAGATTTTTTTATTGTTTAATGGTTTCCTCAGCTATTTTTTTTTTTCTTCAGTTTCAGATCACAGGTTTCGTTTATGAGTAAATGACTAAGCCCTGCCCTTACATAAACTGTGAGTGCAGAAGTGGCACAGTGGCACACACTGCTGTTTGTTTAGAGACTGTTTATTACCCCTAGCTACAACAAAAAGCTGCTGTGTACCTTTAAAACTGGTTACACTGTTTTATTTATTTTAATTTATTATTCTTCTATTTATTTTATTTTATTTTTACAAGGTTAAATAATAAATAGTAAACCAACAAAACTGTAGTACACATTTTCCTCATATGTTATGAAAAGTTTTGTAACAATAGCTGAAATCTAGCAATGAATTAAAAAAAAAAAAACTCTCTCTGGTCCTTTTGTCCTAAATAGATGTTTCTCAGCTCAGGAATGAGACTTGACACATCTAATGTAGAGAAGAATTTGCTTTGCTTTGCTCCCTGCCAGCCTCTTATCTAATCTGCAGCAAGGACCAGGTCATAGCTGTCTCTTCTGAAACACAATTTGCATGTAGACCAGAAACACACCTCAGTCACTGAGGCACAACTGGAAATTCTCGAACATCAAGGTTACACAACAGATATTTAAACTAAATTTAGCTGTTAAATTATATGAGAGTAATAGTGTGGGAAAGCGAGATTGTCCAGATAGTAATGACAGTGGGTGGTTGGTACAAACAAATTCTTAGGTGCAAGCACTTAAAAAAATATATATTAAAAACGATTTGTAATATTTTGCAATATGTGAAGTATCTTCTAGATTGTCAAGTAGTACAAGTTTCTAAAATCTAAATTCTAAAAATAAAAATTAATCAAAATAGCTGTAAAAAAAATTGTAAAGTTGTTCAAAAAAGTCATAAATGAGAAGAACCAAAATGAATGAAAGGAAACGGATTGTACAGTTAATTAAAAATATATTTTCTGATTAGAGTGTGATAAGTAAGAACCAGGCATTTTTATGGCACCTACACAACACTCTCAGTATTAAATTATGTATAAATTATCTATCTCTTTGAAAAGGAAGTTAGTTGCTGCTAAAAACATTTATGGAAAAAGACATTTCCTGAGAGGACCGCAGTCACAGAAGTTACCACTGAGCAGAATCACTGCAAAAAATCTGTGTTGTACTCCAATATTTAAAAACCTTCCTCATAAAACAATAAAATACATTTAAAATACATTTAAATGTATTGGGGGAAAAGAGAAAAGAAATGACCAGCGTGGACAATAATTTCTGTATTTGCACTGTAACCTTAGAGCTTAAAATTAATTAGTTTATTCACCCAGAGCTGCCATCTGGCACTAGGATTTACTTTTACAACAGGGTGATCTCACAGTTGTTTTATGGCTGCACAGCAGAGGGGATCAGCCCAAGACAAATTCCTCACCTTGTTGAATGAAGTTTATCTCGATCTGAATGCAGTCATGGCCTAAAGAGCCGTGACTAGCGCCTGACATCTCAAGTCTAAAATGCTCCTGATGTATTTGGACTTTAACCCACTATTTACAGAAGCTAAACTGTCGCATCACATTTGTAAATGACAGATTTAAATAAAGAGACATGTGAGATATATCCACCCTACACTAAATGTTTGCTTCATCGTCAGGCAGACAACATGGATTTCACTTTTTACAAATTAATTTAAATTTTATGGGTCTAGATCGTGATAACTGTACGAAAACAACTCTTTTCAACTAAGTTTCCTCAAAACAAAAAAAGAAAAAGTAAAAAGATGCGTCTGCTCCACCTGTTACTTAAATAAAGACTCTTCTAATGAAGTGACTCCGTCTTTCTGATCTAGAAATTAAAATTATTATAATATGTCTGTAGAAAAATAAAAATAGTGCACCAGTGACTAACTGTACCTGATAAAAAAAGAAGTTCCCGTTTGCTGATTGTGCACTGTCATATCCGCCACATATACCAATATTAAAACTGCAGAAATACATACCGTATTGTTGAAGCGAATACAGTCTCCTCGTATTTGTATTTTTTGGGACATTTTCAGGGCATAAATGACGGAGCTAAAGTTTGGATCCTTGCTCCCTGGGTCCCTATGATAAACATTTAATTTAGTAACATGTATGAAACAAAGTTGCAGATGTTGTTGTGCGACACGAACACACCTCCTCCTGAACTCCCCGTTGTAGATGTCTCTGAGTGCGAGCCTGTCTGTGATGGACTCTCGATGTGTCTCCCTCAAAAACTCGAAGAAGTCCAGTCCAATCTGGCACCGTTGTCTCTTAGTCGTCTTGACCATGATCAATCCTTTCCACTACTGATGACCAATATTTTCTCCAACACGGTCCGTGTCTTTTCTTCTTAGTCTAAAAAGACACTGGCTGGAAATCCCGGAAAGGACGCGTCGCTTTAAACTCCTGTACAGTCCACACGGGCGGTGTCTGCGTTTCTAATCACACACAGCGACGCGGCCAAGCTCGGAGACTGAAAGCAAGCGCATCCACACAGAGAGTCAGAGCGCAGAAACGAAACTTAACGTGTGGAAAGATGAAAAGCAACCTAGCGGAGAGAAGCTGTTCCCTGACATGGCTGAGACATCAGCACTAAAAGCCTGGTGTCAGTATAGATAATTTACCTATGTAGAGTGAGCAACTACAAGAACAACATAGGCAGATGCTCTCAGTGGATCAGAGGCCCCTCCAAGGTGAACTCCCCTGGGCTGACATCCTGGGATCATAATTTAAAAGTACGGGTACTGGACAGGCACTGAGTTCACAGGGCGGACAGTCGTAAACTAAAGGAGGGCAGCTGTTTCATAGTTGATCACACAGTCACATTGTTACATTTTTCTATCAAAACCCGTTTGATTAGAAGGTGTAGTCTGGGCACCCATCCTCTTGAATGTTTAGATCAAAGTGTTGTGTTCCGTTGTTATGGATGAAAATGTACTGATTATTGATTGTTGTATTAGTTCTCCACTGATCTATCGCTCTGTTCTCTCCCAGTGGGGCCTTGACTACTGAGTACAATTAAGGTCAACTTTTTCTATAAGTGGTCTGCTTCCAGACCCCAAGTGCTTTTTGTAAAATAAGGGATATTTTCCTTGGTTTGCTGTGTTTATGACTCCTATTATCATTACAGGACCAGTTTTAGTGTGTGTTAGAGCCATGAGGTAATTTGGTTGTATTTTTGTATATTTTGCCTAATTTGAATGGTGGTTATTTTATTTTGATTTTGTCTTGAGTTATTATAGAATCTATGGTGGGTCAGAGAATTGATTATTTTGTCCTGCTGCCACAAATTAACACTCTGCCGTAAAAGCGCAGCAGGTGCTGAAAAGTGGTGCGAGAGACACCTACAGAGCACATGCTCGACGGAAGTGGCAATTTTCTTCTACTGTTGCATCTCTCATTACTAATGCATTAAATTGATCACATTGGAATTTTTCCATTCCATCCTTTGTTTTTTTTTCCCAGCAGTTTATGATTGCCATGTGCGATCGAGATCCATGGGATCCCAAATGGGTGTTTTTCAGTTGTTGCAAAATTTACATCAGACCATATTAGCTCTATAGGAGAGGTATCATTTTCCCATGCCTTCCTCTCCTGTCTTTCAAACAAAGTCAATCCAGTTAGTTGTTCCTTCATGCATTTAATAGATTTGTTCCACCTCCTAATGTAATTAGCTCGGTACCACATCTCTGCCAAAGTACTATTGGGGAAGGTTAAATAATATTCTTCCCTGTCACTATGGTTATAACTGTTTGAATTTCTTGGGAGAAGTTAGTTCCTTGCCATCCTGTCCACATTGTGATCATTGTCCAATTAGCCCATCCATCTGGCCTGTAACTTCATTGTTCTGTCACAGACTGTTGTGGCCATTGTTCAGGTTCAGTAATAGGTGTAAACACTATTTCCCCATCTATAGAGTATTTTTTCCCCCTTTGTCATCTGTGTGGGTTCCAGGTGCAGTTCCACCAGTGGCATGTTACCTGGTAGCACCGAGCTATGGTCCCTGTTTTATTCACTAGAGTCTCTGTATTTATTTTCACAGGGTGCCCACACAAAGCCTTCCCTTTAACTGTCACACCTGTCAGTGTGTGTTGAGTAATGTTACAGCCATACTGAGTGGCATTGTTTCTGTCTAGCATTTCAGTTACCCACTCAATCCACTCTGCCGTGCTGCTGTGGTTAAGTGGAGTGTGTGTCACGCTAATGTGGCAGTGAGTTTGGTTTTTGTGCAAGACTGCACATGCATCTTGACGTCAATTATCAGACAGATTTCCTGTGGTGTTCACTAGAGAGGGTGGCAGATTTTCTGAAATTATCTTAGGCGTCATCACCCTTATTCTGTTTTCTTTTTTTACATGCTGTGTGTATGAACAAAATGATATGTCCTGCTTCAAAGACCCTTAGGGCCAGAAACAATAAGCAAACAATCCACATGCATATTCGCTTCCCTCTGTTTAATTTCAGCTTTTGTGGTTTTCTGGAAAGAGAATGAGTGGCCACATTAGTCTCCACCTCCTCTTCCATCTTGTCTTCTCCCTGGAAGAAAACCAAGAGGTGAGGTTATTGGCATTGCATTATTAAGATTTGCACTGCATTGGCAACTTTGATCTGCATATGAATGTTCATCTTTAACCTGTTCTGCCCGTGGGGCAGCAGGTGCTTGAGTGTGTGTATGTTAAGTTGGTGAGGAGGAATGAGGAAAAACCTCAGTCTCATTGCCCCTGGTTTTTCCCAATCCTTCTCATCTATCTCATGCAAGGTGTATTTTTCCACCTTCAAGGAGGCGTACTTTTTATCCTCAGTTTTGACCATTATGGTGGTTGTCAGTCTCACCCTGGTTCCAACATGGTGCCTGATGTGATCCAGTCTCAGCATGCAGGGGACATTGGTCTGCAAAGTTTTTCATTAAAAGTGGTAACTGTGGAGCCTCTCTTCCATGCCTCTCGATTGGGGATTTCTGGCCTAGTCGCCTCTATCATCCATTAGCCTAGGGTTTCTCAATTCCGGTCCTCGGGCCCCCCCATCCTGCATGTTTTAGATGTTTCCCTCTTCCAACACACCTGATTCAAATGACCAGGCTCGTTAGGAGTTTCTGCAGAGCTTGATGATGAGCTGGTCATTTGAATCAGGTGTTGGAGGAGGGACACATCTAAAACATGCAGGATAGTGGGTCCCGAGGACTGGAGTTGAGAAACCCTGCTTTACACTGATGATAAGCCAGGGGTGTCAAACTCATGCCATGGAGGGCCAAGACCCTGCAGGTT
>OOFC01048521.1:17994-39391 GCA_900323345.1 Pseudochromis fuscus
GGGATGGAGGCCACGGATACGATAGAAGACACCAGACCACTGAGCCGACTGAGCAAAGCCAGCAGCAGGGCCAGGTCAGACGATCTCACCGTATGAACCTGTGAGACAATGCACATGTACACCTGCACACACTTAAAAAAACATTCATCATAAGAGAGAGCACACACACCTAACTCAAGACAATGCACACGCTTGAACAGGCAGGTTAAAAACCAAAGTGGATGAAAAACAAAATCAACAGGGATAGATTACAACCTTTAAGACGCAGGCTAGATTTCTATCAAGCTACAAAAAAAACAAAAAAACAAAAAAAAAACCTGAGTGTTTGTGATAAAAAAGAAATATTAAAAAAATTAGAGAGGGGAGTAGTAGTTTTTTTATTAAGTGTGTTCTTATATTTAAAAAACAAAAAGGACACATGCAGGGGAGGACATGTTTTTACTTAATGAAAATCCAATTTTTAGAAACATCTTTTCTATTGAAAGACTTACGATCTTAAACAACCGAGGAGTAGACATTACATGGGGTTTGAGTAGATAGGGGAAAGAGAGTTATCATATAAATACGTGTCTGCAATTCAGTACTTCTGCTGTAGTTAGGCACTGACTTTCATTCCCATTCATACTGCAAATGCAGCATGTGGCTGCAAGCCTCGTGGTGAGAGGGCTCTCACATAGACAAAACACTAAGTGCCGGTACATTCACAGGTATACACAGCTCTTTGAAAAGGAGGAGAAGAAAGTCCATTTTCAGGTTGAGAGGAGCAGATCTCTTTTTGCACATTCAGAGGTTTCAACTCTGTGCAAGGCCTTTAACCCTCATAACGCCTCATCTATGCATCCATTTACACTGGATTCTTTCAAGTGAAGAGAGACGTGCATCAGTTTCAGAGCATTTCTCTCCTTTTAATGTTTATATACCAGGTAGCACAGCCAGAGCTGAGCTAGTGAGGAAGAGCAAAAAAAAGGAAAAAAAAAAAAAAAAAAAAGACCACATGTTGAATGTCTTTTTCAATGTGATTCTGCATCTACTTTATTTTAGATTTGCTTATGTTATGTAGCCTTTAAGAAAACTGTGTACTGTGATATCAGCTGTCCATGGAAGAGAGCGGGGCTCATTTCGCCCTATCAGAGAATGAACTATAGTAGCGACCTCAGGCCAAATCCTCTCTTTTCGTGCTGTACAAACAGGCGTCCGGGCGATAAAGATCGTGCACCATCAGCACAAAGTATTGTTGGAGGCGAGACAATAAAAGAAACCACGCTCATCAATGAAAACAAGCATCCTTGACCTGGCTGTGAAAAAATCTTTCTACTTGATTTTACGTAACCACAGTGGATCCTTACCCCACGAGAAAACACAATAGTTGTGGCACGCTTACAAATTCAGAGAGAAACAAACAACTAGGGGCAAGTCCCGCTGTACATAACGCCCTATCTCATGTCTAATAATGTACATAATGTGCAGAACAGCTGTTTTTATAGTCTGTCTAGAGGGAACACACAGGTTTTTAATTAAGATTACAACACTGAATTAGCCTAAAAAAACAACAAAGACAGAATATTTCCATGCAGCAGACTTGTGCATTGTTCTAAATATGGAAGATACATTTCTTTGCAAATCACAACACAACGTGCGTTAAGGCTTGAATGTGTGCCTTCTTGGGTTCATCACAAATCTTCTTCACACATTCTCTGGCTTTGTTTAGTCAAACTGTACGATTTCTTGTGCCTTATCTGTAAATGTAAATTCTCAAATGTTGTGCGATTGTATCAAGTGGTTATATTGCTCTGGGACCTATGTAAACTTGATGTTTTATTTGCCTTTTTTTTTTTTAAATAGTTTAATTTCTGTATGTGACCCCCCCCCTCCCTTTGGCACCCACACATAAAATCTCTGTGATGCAGCTGAGATGATTAAATTGCCAGTATTAATAATATCTTAATATATTAGTGCATAAAGCTGCTGTTTGTGAACAACCACACTTCAGGCTGATGCTCCAACTTGTGCCTATATGCCAGACAGCTCGTGGTGATGGTTTTGGGGGTATGATCAAATGGCTCTAGAGAGAAAAGGTAACTTTGACCTCTTTGTGACCCCCTTCACCTCCCATAATCCCACGCAGTGGAATCTGAGCCTTCAATTTATCACCAAATTATTGAAAAATATATGACAAATGTTTACGATCGACGCATGATGCTGGTCCTTTTGTACATCAATATGACTGGTAATGTATGATTTTTTGTATTTTAAACACTGTTGCATTGCCTGTATGTTTGTAAGAAGACATGATTAATCTTTGGGAAGAAGAAGAAGAAAAAAACTTTTTACTAACTTGTAGTCTTCTTTGCGGATAGATGTGTGGCAGTATCTTCTTTTGGAATGTGAACCGACGCAATAAAAAGTCACACGTGGTCAAGAAGTGTTGTGTCAGTGTTTCTCTGCAGGATACACACACCCACACACACACAGAAAGGTTAAAACAGATTGTATCAGCTCATCAAAGCTCCCAGTGTTTCGATAGACAAACATGTTGTGCATATCAACACGTTAAATTCAAATAGGGTTTTGAACAGTGGCTAAACTTGAGGCACCTTTTTCATATTTAAGTTATTTTGTAATTTAAAACATCTTTATATTTCTACTACAAGTGGAAGAAGTCCTTAAGTAATTTTGTAAGTAGAAGTACTAATAACAGAAATACTTTGTAACGTAACGGTTATGCCTTCAAAAACAATTTACAAAACTATTAGGATCAAAAATGCCTCAGCTATTAAAGTAAAAGCTTGTGAATGACACATTTCAGGGTGTTGTATGCTACTGGATTATAATCATTAAGTAACTTATAAACAACATACTTGTGAATTTCTCCTTGTTGATCAATTAAGTGTTATCTCATTTTAACCTGTAATAACACTTCATCATTTATTTGTTGGTCAAAATAAAAAAAAATATCTGAAAAGTAAGATGACTAAAGTTACTAGATAAATGTATGAAGGTATAAAGTAACAATAAAAATGTAAGAAAGTTGGAATATCTACTAGTACCAGACTAAGTGTAGTTGGTTATTTTACTGCACTCATTTCTCAGCTACAGTGTAGTTACTTAAAGATGTTTCTATTTGCATTTTTTAGTTTCTGGGGACTGAGGCCTCTCACAATCTGTTATCAGACGAACACACATGTGACCTGCTCCTCATATCTTTGGACTGCAACAGGAAACTTGTGTTTGCACTGCAACATTAAGCAACTTCAAAATGTGACAGTCAGAGTGTGTGCTGTACAACATAGCTGGAGGACTTAGCATCTAAACACAAATGTTTGTTCAGGTTAGAGGGAGCAGTCTGAATTCAAATAATATTGAGATAACCTCTTTAAGAATAAGGAGAGACTGTGAGGACTATGCTCACCATCAGAGGGCAGTATTGTCAAAGATTTTATTCATGGGGCCTTCCTCTCATATCTGCAATATTTGAAGAGTTATTCAGGAGTAAGACCAATCTACAGGTGCAGTCTTTATTTAAAAAACAATTTAAAAAAAAGGAAGAGGAAAATGTGAAAACACGTGACTCCTTCCTACAAGTTGCAACATCTTCGTCATGTCTTATCTTGTGACAAACACACTGAATATTTCCTTGACACTTCTGTTCTATCTTTAAGTTGCATTAGTAAAGAGTGTCAAACATACAGCCTGTGGCTCAAAACCAGCCCACACCATGAATTTCCAAAGTGCAAAATCAACACACAGCACATTAACTACAATTTGCCACAACTGTCATGTAGTTTTTATGTATACAGTTCATACATTTACAAGTCAGGGGGATAACTTACCTTTCTTTCTTAAAAGCTCCCACTTGAAACACACTTGAACACTTCCAGATACCTGTGGCTAAATGTTTGGTGCAGATCCACTGTGATCTGTAAACTGTGATGCACACCTGTGAATGATAAACTGAGGCATGTTAAAATTGCACTTATTTTTCCGAAGAAATCTCAGGTTAATAAATTGTAAACATTTTCATAATGTTCGTGTACTTATTTGCAGTAAAACAAAGAGATGAATTTGGAGTTGTTGTAATTTATAGGTAATTATGTTGTTAGTTTACTGGTCCTTCCCACTTGGTATTAAGTTTGTGTACATGGATCCCACTACTTTGATACGTGTACATTGTTTTATTGCTTTTATTTTACTACTATTGGCCCATACATGTCTTTATTGTCACTGACTACAATGCACCTTAACATAGTAACTGCTTAATGTCCAGCTGTTAATGACTGTTATACATCTTGTATTGCTTACAATATATTTACATTTAGATAATACATAACCAGTCTTTCATGATCTCAATCATGTGTGGTTGCATACTTTATGCATGAATGAGCGTGGTGTTCTTATGCGGGGCTGTTTTAGAGCAGCTACTGCTCTGGGAGGGCTGCTGTGGGACAGATGTTGCTCCAGGATGTGGATGTACAAGGCTTGGATTGGAAAAATCAGAGTATACTACAATAAACTAGACTACACCACTGTATTGGGCTGAATGTGGCCTCTGAACTAAAATGAGTTTGACCCTGTATTAACAGATTTTTCCACAGGATAGAGAAACATCAGAACAACAACAGTCTTCATTATCCTCTCTAAAGGTAATGGAACTTCATAGATGACCAATCACACACTGACTTATAAAAAAGCTTGGTGCTAAATGTTTCCACAGCTAAATGTTAGTTATGGAAATTTGTAAAACTCCCAGCACAGATATGCTAACACAGAGCACCATGTATGGTCATTCATGTCAGAGGCCTCTTAAGATTACATCATGACATACTAGGTCACTGCTTATTCCCACATGGTCGTAATGGTTCAAAAATATCCTCTGTCAGATTTAGATGCGGTGAAAAGACTCTTAACATCCTGTGACTTTTGGACAAACTCAAGCTGAAGACTTAGCTGCACAAGATGCATTAAAACACAAAAACAGTAATTTTCATGAATGTAAAAACAGTTTTTAGCTTTAATTCTTCATGGGATCTTGTGTATTTTTTGTCTGTTTAATGTTAATGAAGGATATTTACACATGTAAAAACAATGAAACCTGCACAACTCCGCACTGGTCAGCAGGGGGAGCACGAGGGGGAGGAGCAAGTGTGACACCAGATGTGCAATTGTCTGTGTGTCTGTCTGTTGAGGTATGCATCTATCTATCTATCTATCTATCTATCTATCTATCTATCTATCTATCTATCTATAACAACACATTTATTCCATGTTGTTGTTTGAAAATGTCTATAGTTACACAAGATATGTAACAGGCAACACAGAACCAATGTTTCATTTTTGTTTCATGTATTTTGTCTTGGAAGTTAATGTGGTGGAAGTAAATGATGACAGGGGATGAAATGGTGAAAGGTCAGCCTGAGGCGAGACTTTTCTTGTAAGGCCAGAAGTCACAGGGGTTATAGAGCTGTCCCAAGAAGTCTGACTAGATTCTGCCAGGATGTGGTTATTATAGACTCGGATTGTGTGTGTGTGTGTGTGTGTGTGTGTGTGTGTGTGTGTGTGTGTGTGTGTTGACTGAATGTGTGAGATGATGGTGCTAAATGTCCCTGACTATGCTCTGTTTGTTCTGCGTTGGTATGTATGCTATCTCTGAGGTCCGAAGAGACGAGGATAAACATCATCTATCACTGTTAGTTACTATAGTATTTAATAAACTCTCTACAAAAAAAGCTTAAACGTTTTGTTAAGAAGGAAAATGTTATAGCATCTTAGTATTTAATAATAATAAGATACATTTGTGTGAATATTTTTGTACAGATTCATACAGTAGTGGAACATTTACAGGGATAACATGAGAAACTGTCCCTAAAATACATTTAGCACAAATTCCTGAAATAAACAAGTATAAAGTTCCTGTTTACAATTGCCAACAGGAAGTTTGAGAGTAAAGTCTGTGTTTGTTGGAAAGAGGTGAACAAACTTGCTTGAGCCCATCACACTCTGCAACACTGGTGGAGAACAGTGAACATCTCACCACTGAGTGAAACTATGTGACAGCACCAGTGGCAGCAGATAAAGCAGACACAAACACAACTGTCTGAACCGTGTGAAGATTGATTACTGCTCAGAACATGTGCCAAAGGAGAAACAATACAGTGTTGTCTGAATGGCCACACCTAGTCAAGTTAAACCTCGAATTCAACGCCACCAACTAAAAATATTGACCTCCTACTCACGTTTCCACTTCAGTTGTAGCACCCACACCTCTGCTGGCTTCACAGAACAAGTTTGAATGCTACCATTGTTTAAACAAAAACTCAAACGGCTGCATCCGCCACGCTGATGTTAGACATGAGGCGACACGACCGCAGGTATCAAATTCACACGCACATTCACAGATCTCAATTTTCATTTTGAAGGTGTGCAGGTGTCAACAAAGTGCAAAAGTCCATTTGAATCTCAGAAGAAGTGTTCACAGAAAGTGAAAACAGAAATGTGATCTGAGGTCGTTAATACTCTAGAGGTAGCACAGTTAAGAGTCAAGAAATGCCAGACTATAGTCTCACAACATCTTCTGCATCCACCAAGAAACAAATAACAAAAAGCACATTATTCACAATACCACAGAGTAAGTCACCCACTTCCTGCATGGAAATCCTTTCTGCTGAGTGTGTAGGTGTAGGTAGGCTCTGGCCAGGTTTAGTCTTAACACTTGTTGACTTGTGTATGTCACACATCGATGGTGAGAGTCAGAATTATTAATAACACAGATGAAATCGTCTTGCTATTTGTTGCCCTCGTATTGATAAAGAAAGGCAGTTTAGAAACAAGACAGCGACAGCAAACATCTGGCGATTACTACCGGTAAGAAAGTACAGTTACTATATTTACCACACTGTATGTAGGCTTCAAGAGGAGTTCATCTTCTATATGATTATTTACTTTAATTCTGAATTTTGCTTTAATTTGTCACAAACTGAGTTTATTTATTCTCTGAACTTTGACTTGTGCTGCATTTTCTATTGAGTTAGTGTCTTATTGCTGCTTCTCTCTGGCCAGGATGCTCTTAGATCTCAACATTTTCAGTCGGGTATAACATAAACCCACAAAGTTTACATTAAAACTGTGTTTATTTAAAGATGGGATGGAAGATTGTTCAAGATATTTGGCCATCAATGGATCCTTCAGCCTGATGTGTTGCATCTTGTGTGTTTTCTTGCCAGCAGGTAAAAAAAAAAAAATCATCTCTATTCATCTGATAATGAGTATCAGCTACAAGAAGAGTTTGACAATTTGGGAAATGTGTTGTTTTTTTTAAATGTTTTCTTTCGAAGAGCCAGATAAAAAAACACTCAGAGTATGTCTGTGCAGTAAGAAAAATGGTTGTTTTTTATTATCAATTTGTTGGTTGTGGTCAGACTGTGCTACCTTTGGACAGAGTCAGTTGCACTGTTCCTAGTCTTTATGCTAAGCTAATCTGAGCTAACTAGTAAGTGGCACAATCTTCACATTAATAATGTCTCAACAAGAAGAAAAAACTCAAAACATCAAAATATTTCTTGACCTGTAATGTAATGGTGGCAATGTGGATGCAGCACACAAATAAGATATGATTTTTTTCTTTCGATTTCAGAGGGGAGTGTTATCAGGGCGACAGCCGGCAGCAGAGTGACCCTGCACTGCTCTAGCCACTCAAACAGCACCCCAAATCACCTGTCGTGGAAAATGAATGAAAATCACCTGTTCACTTTCACATCAGCTGGAGAAACATACAGTACACTAGCGAAGAGTTTGAACTTGAAAATATCCACGTTAGAAAGCGAGCTGTACCAGCTCATCATAGAGACGGCCCAGACGTCCCACACTGGAAACTACACCTGCGAGACGAGTACAAACTCAGGAGTCTTCCCACAGGAATGGGAGCTTATAATTACAGGTGTGCAAATCCATCTAACAATCCATCTAACAAAACATTTTCTGTGGGAAGAGCAAAGCAAAGGGAACAGATTGAACAGTTATTATGCTACTGTAACTATATTGCACCCGCACATGCACCTGTCAGCCTCACCGTTACAAAGTAAATACACAGATAAAACAAACGGACATAAAAGAGCTACACAGATAAGACCTATTTGCACTACAACAGATTCTGCATTCATTGTTCTCCTCTTAGAAACCTCTCAGGGGCCTTTTTCTCAAACAGAAGCTTATAAATGTACATTTCTATAAAGTTTTAAGCTTAGATGCATCGAGTAGATTTACGACATGGCACATTTCCTGAGTGCTAGTGGTATGTTGAGAGACCACAAGGGCAGGACATGCGACTATAACTTTCCTTTCCATTTCCTTTGTGAAACTCACACACAACTGTCTCTACTTGCCTCTGAGCTTTATTTAATGGCACATTAGCCCTATATGATATGAGTTATTTTTTTCTATTTCCAGAGAAAGATGAAAATCAGGATCGACTGGTGATAATTGTGGCCGTCGTCGTGCCTTGTGTGTGTTTCCTGCTCTTTCTGCTGGTTCTGTATATCCTGAGAGGAGTCCGCAAAGCAGAGTAAGTCGCATCTGTCTCCAGTCAGTCTTCGACACACAACACCTCTTCTGTGCTGATCTCATCACACTGCAGGAATATAAAACAAAACGTCCCTCTCCGTTGCAGAAACAGCTGCCAATCTCCCACTGTAGTGAGGGTAAATACAACCATCATCATCTTGTTTAGTTGAAAGTCAAAACTTTTACACAATCTGCAGATATATGAGGAGATTAAACTTTATTTTTTTCTTCTGTTTCTGTTTTTTCCAACAGCAGCAGCAGCAAACAGAAGAAATTTATGAGAACTGCCTTGAAGTTCGTGCAGGTCCACAGTCTGGCCATAGTCGGCCTTACTATTACAAAGACAGAGCTCACTGATCAGCACATTTCACTTTGACGTTTAAACTCAACACGCTTTACATAAATATATATATATATATTATTCTGAATAATAACACAGTCATTTCAGGGCACTTTACATCGCACATTCAACAGGCCGTCTGTCACAGCTGGTTTGGTGCTGAGTCGGCAATGTACAGTTGTTTAGTTTTGTTTGTCTGCTGTTGTTACAAATAAGGACAAAAAGCAAGCTGTAGTAAAATGCAGAGGTAAAAACTGGGCTTGCCACAAAACATGAAATTTTTCACAGTATTATTATTATATTCACAACATTCGTAAAGATGCACTTCTGAAGGTGAATTAAACTATTTTACTTTAAATAAAAATTTGTGCCTGATTTATTTGATTTTTTTAGAAAGTTCAACTGCTTGGTTAGAATTTCCTAAAATAAAAACTATACTTCATTCCCCATTAAAAAAAAATAAAAAAAAAATAAAAATCCACAATCTCTCCATCAGTCCATCCAATCTCTTAACAGGTTTCACTGTGTACAGGGAAACTCAAACATTACAGATGAAACAATGACCAGAACACATTTCTGAATGAAGGTTGGCTTTGTAAAAATGTTGATCAAAATAGTATCTTTGTGAATGAGAGTGTTGACACATAACTTTCCTCAGAACAGTCTTGGTGGGAAAACCAAACACTGGCAGCAGCATTTTCATAGATACCACACACACAGCAGGTGTGTCAGTTATTGTGGTTTGTGATTTTAAAATAGGGCTTCAAAGCTGTCTCCATCCAGGGAGAGTTTATCCCTGTAATTATTCTGACTGGTCCTGTAACCTCAGTATAAACTCAACCATACTGTAAAAAACAACCTTAATCACCCCTTTGTGGCATTTTAGTGTTGCAGTGTTCGTTGTTTGGAGCCAGAAGTCAAGTCAAGTCAAACTTTATTTATAAAACACATTTAAAACAACAGATGTCGACCAAAGTGCTGTACAAAAATAAACAGATAATAAAATCTACACAAATAAACTGAAATAAAATGCAGTAGAATAAATAAAATACCTAAAAGACAAGTTCTCAGTCTGGTTTAAAAGAATAAAAGAATAAAAATAGGTTTTTTAAATGAGTTTTAAAAGTTTCTACTGTGGCGGAGGTCCTAATATGGAGAGGTAGGCTGTGCCAAAGTTTTGGACCAATTACAGAAGTGCCCATATTTGGACATTAAGAGAGGAGTGAGGAGGCGGGTCTAACCCTTGAACCTGAGGTCACTGCCCGATATGTATGACACTCGGGTTCAGCGCTAGTTTCCGTTTTATTCATGAAATTAAAAAATAAATATTTCAACAAATATGGTAAATTAGTGAGGGCATTAAGTTTTTATTAGAAAAATTAATTATATTTTAAATTATGCACAATTGCAGATTTTCCATGTTATTTACATCAGACTCTTTTAAAGGTTTTTGTAATTTTCTTATGTATTTAAAAAAAATGCAGGAAACATCTGCAAAATACACAGAAATACTAAAGATAAGAGACTTTTTTTCTACAAGAAATGAGTGTGTGTATTCACAAGAAGTACAGAGGTACAGCCAAGTATAAACAGTTTCCTGTCTCACGTTTAAAGATACACTAAAACCTCACAGCTGCATGAGTCATAACAAACTGTGTCCTAAGATATGATTACATCTAACAGCAGGTTTCAGAACAATGGACAAAAAAAGTGAGCGCACACTTTATGTTTACTCAACTTTAATTACAATACAATGAAAAGCTCAGCATTGCATTGACAATAAAGAAGGTTAAATACCAAAATATACAAACGTATTGACTCCAGTCATAAGATGAACAAGAACCTATCAGCAAACTAAATACATAACGACAAATGTCCGTGTCTGAACCACAAGATTTTTTTTTCCTCTCCAAAATCAAGTCACCTGTTGGATGCTAGTGCACAAAAAGCCTTCATCTGTAACTTCTCTTTTTAAAACATGCAGCTGTAAACCCAGTAAATGCACTTTAATGTGTGAACTTTTTGTACCTTTAGATGCTACGACACGATGCACATTCACTTCTATATGTTCATACTACTAAAACAGTTTAGCTGTTTAGCTTTTCTACACATTTTTCTGCAGTGATATATGAAGTATCTTGTGTTGCCTTTGACTATATTAATAAACTGTCCTTGCCTCATTGTGCTTATGTAAAAACAATCCAGCTGAAGACCAAATAGTAAATTCAAAATTTCAGTAGAGGCACGCACACGTACCATTCGAAGTTTCTGACAAAGATAACAATGTCATGAAAACAGAGCTTATGGACTGTGATGTTAATCTTTCAACAACATGGAAATGTGGTGATGTAGTGTGTTTTTAAGGCGGGGTTTGGAAAAATGAGGGCGTATTGGCTGATCTCAATTCTCTCACACATTTTTCAAAGATCTGATTGAGGCTGATTCAGGTTTAGGTTTTATGGTCAGAGCCTTTGCACTTAGATAATTAAAAACCTGTGTTCGTATGTGTGAATGAGAGGAAAGACAAGGCACGTATTAGCACTAAGTAAAAGAGCTAAAGTACAAAGTTAAAATCTACAAGTACTTCAATCAAAATTCAAAAAAGCACATCAGTGTAGTGAACTGCTACATAATCCTCAGATTAAATGAGCTTCTCGTCATCCACTGACTTGAAATCTCTCAACAAATAAATGAGGAAATGTTATAAATCGGATACAGTCGTCAAATTTTTCCTGAACAGGGAATAAAGGTGCAGTGAATTAGTACAATTTACAACAATCACAATGTAATCAGAATTATTTTACTTTCCCATTAATGCTTTAGAGGTTGAACAATTGTAGTGGTCCCTTCATAGTCCTTGTATTGCAACTCACAGGTTGCTGCTTTTGGTTTAGAGTTATTTGTCTCAATAACTAAAGTGATTTAAATATAACTTGTTCAACAACAGAGCAAAACTCAAAATAATATAAAGTAAATAAGAGGATGAACACCTTTCTAATGACACCACACACTGTAACTTTACAACGATGAGCAAGTTAGCACAAGCACTGAAATGAAAGCACTGTTCATGCTTTGTACATGCTGACATCGCCACCATGCCACCTCCTCTTTAAATCACAAAAGTTGCCAAAAGAATTAAGCCACACACTAAATACATTTGTCCACTGTGGAAGTGGACACTCATTGGTCTCAGATCAGTCAGCACAGTCTCAGGCAGATTAGCAGCAGACTGTTCAGTACTTCCTGGGATTAATGTTTTCTTCATTTTCAACACATCACAAAATCCCATTTTTGCTGATGTTTGTTTTCAGTCTGTCTACAGTATGTGTCCTCATAACAATACAACACTGATATTGGCATGTTTTACCAACACTGTTATCACAAAATATTATTTAAAACGATAACAGAACCACATATGAGAACAGACACAGCATGTGCAGTACTGTCTATTTTGCTTTTTTTTTTTTTCATGTTTCAAATTTTTTGAATTTTTCAGCACTGACTGTTAAACGGGATCATAAATTTATGATCCTGTTTACAAGTAACATTATGTACCGCTGTACTGTAATTATGACCTTTGCAGTTATTAGTATCAGTAGCAAAGAGTAAGTACAACTGCACTTCTAGCATATTAAACAAGATGAGAAAAAATATCTGCAAAGACTGTAAAACCAGGACGATGGTAAATATTCATACTGTAACACACCCAGCATCACAACCAGTAGAACCATGTTAAAAATGAGGCAGCATTGTGTTGGCGTGCCAATTAAACCTGTGAAATGTGGAATGTGGAAATATGAGAATATGGAATTAAAGCATAAAAATATGAAAAATTATCAAACAGATTTGCTCAAACTTGACACTGATGTTGTGCATCTATGGAGTGAGAGAGCTCCAGTACAGCAGTGGAAACCCTTTAATAACATTAAGACTGATGCACCTTAAACTTTTAAACTGCAGTGTGCTGAGCAATATTCTTATGTTTTAACTTCACATACTCAATATTTCTCTTCAAGTTCTTGTAAATGCATTGTAATCCCAAGAAGTTATTGCTTAGATACAGTAACTGAGGTAATTGAAAAGCGTAACCTAGCATGACTCAAGTGTATGAACACCTCATGTTCATCAAATATTTGCCAGTGAATGTCAAACAGTTGCAGATCAATTAACAGGGAGCAGCATCTTACATCAGGTTTCTGTTGCATCCAGCTGTCCATTCCCTGTAATATAATGCTAACGAGTAAACATCTCCTGGTTGGGACTATACTGCGTGAGTCCTCGGCTACATCATTGTACTTTTGCTACCTGGATAGATCGGTAACTGCATGCAGGCGCTGTGTGTACAGAGTTGACTGAACATTATACTGCAGCTACTGTACTCATGAACACCTGTTGAATTGTCTGTGGTTGTAACATCCACCATCACAGCTTCAACAAACTCTGTCAGACAGACCAGCTGCAGCTGTGCTCACCACTAGTAGCTGTATCCTTTTACACTTATGAGGAATATTTGAGTGGTAAACTGTAACGTTATCTCAGAGCATTTTTCTGAACTGACAATGTTTTATAACTTAGCTGTTCCCACGGATCAGAGTAACACAAAAGGTAGTAGGAGAAAAAGCAACACTTGTAAACTTACTGAACTGAAATTATTTGGCTTCATTTTTAAGTTTGGGAAGGACAGGAAAGTGTGATTTTCAGTAACCACATGTCTACATGGGTTTTCAGGTTCTTCAGAGTGTTTTGTTTTCTGAGGGGGCTTCATAATCCATCTGCTGCTGGCAGAAAACACTTAAGGACCGTTAAAGCTGTTGGCGCTGTAACGGCTGCAGGCAGTTAAAGCCACATCCTATCCTAAAAGTACAACACATTTTCGTTTCACAACACATCTTACATTTTTCCATCTTCATTCATTCACATGCAGTTAACTCTGTTGTGAAGCAATCGGGGAACATATCTGTTGATATTTGCATCAAGCAAACAAGGTAGGGCATATGACTTCAGCAGGATAGACATTTTCAAACATGCTAAACTTGTAGCATCTGCTCACTAACCAACTGTCCCAGGAGTCCCATGAGTTGGTGGTGGCACATTTCAATACCAGCAGTCCCAACTGTTATCTGTCTTTTTTGCTTCCCCAGCTGTCAGACTCTTCCCTGAGACAGACAATTCAAAGCACCTGATTAAAAAAAAAACACACACACAAGAAGAAATCATTTTGCTGAATCTGCAAAGAGTTTAAGTAGATTTACAAAAAAAATAAAAGATCAATCTCACCGTCTAACAGAAAAAGATCTGATAACAAAATGTGCTACCTCTTGTTCTTCTGGTTCTGCTTGGTCTGGTGAACTGGAATCTGGTGGGACCTGCTGCCTCCCAGTATGTGGGCCCTGTCCTGCCCTGCTTAATGAAACACGTATAGGACAAAAGATTGACATAGTATATGCAGTAAACACCTGTATACTTCTCAGCAGTACGTTACAGTTAAGTGCGTGCAGGACTAACTGTGCTTGTTACCTTGGAAACTTGCCGGTTTTATACAAGTACCACCCTACAGCTCCGAGGACATTTGAGATTAACAAAAGACTAAATAAAGTCCAAGCAACAGTGCCACTTCCTGGAGGGACAAAGGACACAAGAATGAAAAATACATTCAGAAAAAATACAACGTATACAACGACAACGTAACTCATTTAACATAATACCACAATACCAGAGAACCCAAATACTGTATATAAGTGATAGACTGTGTATAAATGATGGATGTAGCCCCAGTGATGTCACCCATTAGTTGGTGGATTAGGGTTTTGAAGACTTTGATCCTCACCATTTTGGGGTGAGAAGGGACCATATTTGGACAAGAGGGTGTAGCTGGGCAGCAAAGGGGCGGGTCTAAAGCTGCATTCACACCAAAGCCAAACCAAATTCCTTTCACAAATACATGCAAATTCCCAACAAATTTGCACCCATGCAAGTAGAAAATTATCATCACATGGTATCACAAAAACCAATCAGCACTGAGATTCCCTGACGTCACTGTCGTCTGTGGCCAATCTGTCCGACATCATCCACAAAAGCTCAAATTCAAAAATGCAAAACAAGAACAAACTGAAAAAACAAACACACAACAAAACATATATCAGACAAACTGGAGAGATAAAAGCTGACATCACCTGAAACCACATACACTTGGAGCCTCTCTTGCTTTTTTCCATACGGGTTAGATGCTTCACACTCATAGAGGCCTTTCAGGTCAGCAGTCATGCTCGGAAAATGCAGCACCGCACCCTCCACCCTGACAGACGGAGGCAACGACTGACCAGATCTGAAACAAATGAACAAGTGTCAGCATTAACTGTGCAGCACTCAGCAGTTAAAGCCAGAAATATGTTGCAAACTTTTGTACTGTGAGTCAAATAAGTGTTTTTAAAGTATTTACAATCTTTAAAGGTAACAAAATACACCTGCCATAATCAATGAAGCTTACTTATTAATCCTACTTCTGTAATCAATAACCCCTCTGTTCATATGACTGGTTATGTGCTTAACTACTACAGCCAGACTTTCCTCTGTTTCCAGTCTTTAGAGTAAGCTATCCTCACCAGCTGCTGGGTGTAACCTCATCTTGAATTAGATATTATGGGTGGTGGTAGCAACTCCATCATCTAACTATCTGCCAGAAAGAAAATAACAGGATTTTCCACAAAGCAGAACCATATTTCTAACTGATGTGTGATTGTAAGCTGCAGGTAAAACACACACATCCTTCAATTTCCTTCTGACACCACACACTCCTGAAAGCAAATGGCTGAGAAATTATCACCATATTATCTTAAACAGAAAAAAAAAATATATATATATAAGAATTTCAGTGGACGAATAAAGTAAAGTAAGCAGAAGCAATAATTATACAGTACATATCTCCCAAAACCCATACAAAATGTACTTTTATCACATATTGTTATGTGTATTTCTAGTTTGTTTGTTCCTGGGTTTTGTTTTTCTAGGGTTTTTGAAGTTTTGGTTTTTCCAGTTTCCTAGGTTTGGACTTGTAGTTTGCTTTTTTATTTATTTTTTTCCTGCAATTTCTTGTGCAGGGTCTTGAGTTAGTTTCTTTTATTAAAGACTTTTTTTTTTTTTTGTTTAACTTTAAGATCTGCATTTTGGGTCCTGCACAGACTAAAATAAACCACATAAAACAGCAAACCAAACTAACACCCCACCCCCTTTCCTCAGGTTATTTGGTTTCCCCCTGTGATGTTGACCAACCAACCGGCTCAACCAGCTCAGACTAATTTCAGTTAAACCATCAGTCATATTGATTTTAATTGTGAAAACAGGATTTATGAGCTTGTTTATTGTGGAAACATGGCACCACCCTGACTAGACTGTGAGCTTTACAAATCTTATTCTGTATTTTGAAAGCAACTAATGTGTTTTTGTACTCGGTTTAGTAACGCCTAAATTCACTGCTTTCCCTCATCAGTCATTTGCTGTCCTTTCACTATTTCATTATAACACAAAAAAAGTCCTGCAGACTTTTCAAGCTCAAACTATTTCCAAGACCTAGAAGAGTGTAGACAAAGAACTACATGTGTTGGAAAAGTACAAAAAAAATACACCAATGATGACTGAGGACTGACTGTTGACAACAAACAACAACAAAACATTTGTCAGGAACAGAAAAGTGGGAGAACTGGAATTAGCTGATGAATGAATCCAGTGTCTCTGTTAACAAAGTTAAAGCAGCAGAACATTGACCCTGTTGTTTTGATTAGTCATCAGAAAATGTAGCATCATGTGAAAAAAATGAGAAGAATCACATGAGAACTGTTCAGGATGTCAGCATGACCCTGACTCTCTCTGATACACAACAAGGTGACAAAATGCAGACAGTGGGAGTCTGGTTTTCTCTTTGCTATCAAAGAATGCAGTGTTTTCATTCCAAGAGTGAAAGAGCTCCCTAAAGCCTTCAGAAAATCATGGATGCTGATGATTCTTTATTGTTTTTACTCAGAAGAATCATTTGAAATAATTCCTTCTACTGTAAGAAAATCATCTGCAAGTGGTAAAGAGTTCAAACTACTGCCACCTCCATCCAGTCTGGCCTACGACCAGACTATTTGATGCAATAGAAAGTCGCCATGACGTTTCATCACAGCATCTGCAGCAACTTGTGCAGCTGTGAGCACATGTCCTGTTTTTTGTTATTCATGTTACGGGGTGAAAACTGTCTGCGTGAAGTGCCAGAGTAATAAAAGAGATTGCACCCGTTTTGGAGACTCTCTGTTGTAATTATTGATGCCAAGGGTAGCTACACAAGTCGTTGGAGCTCAGTAACGTAAAGTTTGGAGCAGCCTGCAATGGTGTAATAAAAAAATAACGTGGATAATAAAACACAGGTGTACGGAGGTGGCAGTTGAATTTAACCTTTATTGTCTGTTGGCATTTTGTACATTATTATGAGAAGCAACAACCTTGTCCTATAACAAAAACACTCCCACAAGTTTCCATCGTGTGGGTGTGTCTGCATCTACACAAACAGTTTCCTTTAGAGGTTTAAATCTCCAACAATGCATGAAAGCAAGTTGACTAGCCCTGTTTCTTTCACTCCTTCACATGCACCAGCTAGAATGCAAAAAAGAGATGTACTCGAACTGGCATGTACCGATTCAAGTTTAAATTTGGCACATTATAAATGGATTGAAAGCACAAAGCCTCACAATTCCCACAGAGGAAGTAAAAAAATAGGAAGTACCAGAGCATAAATAGCTACTGACTTTGTAATGAGAATGTAAACACAGCATAATGATTGCTACTATGTCTCCAACAAGCAAAATACTTTCAAGCTGTTAGGTTTTAGTAAAAAAAAAAGGAGGAAAACATTAACTAGCAGTTTCACAGCTCAGTGAATTCAAGGCTTTCATGCATGAAGCAATTATTTTTAGAAGTGCCCGTGGTTTCAAAGGACTGACTTGATGTAAAATATTTAACCCTATACATTCACTTTAAATGAATGGCATCAGTGATGACTTTTCCACAAGTCATTCTAATGTCACAAGTTAATTCTTATCAGTGATCTGGTAGTCCATCTGAAAAACAAAACAAAAACAACATACCGTATTTTCCGGACTATAAGCCGCTACTTTTTTCCGACACTTTGAACTTAAACACCGGTGTGGCTCATGTATCGGCGGCACAAAGCTCGTTGGCTTTTTACAAGCTAGCAAGCTCCGTGCCGCCGATACATTTAGCGTCGTCACATCAGACCCGATCAGAGTGGACCACATGAAACTGTTCGAATAAATTCAATAGTGGCTTATAGACAGGAGCGCTCAATAGTCCGGAAAATACGGTAATTAAAAAAATATTAGGCTTCAAAAGGAGGAATATTTAGGGGCGTGGTTAAGTTTGATTTCCAATGAGAAGGACTCGAGCTTCAAGCAGAGGAAGATTTAGGGGTGTGGTTAGCTTGATTGACAGGTCTGGTCTCACACACACTGGGCAGTGTTCTTGGGTTCAAGGGTTAGACCCGCCCCCTTACTCCTCCCTTCCTATCCAAATATGGTCACTTCTGGCTCCATACAACCAACACTGCAACGAAACACTGCCAAACTCCCGGCTTCAAAATGTCCACAAACCAACTGGTGATGTCACGTTAGCTTCGTCCATCCTGTATACAGTCTGTGCTCAGGGGGCAGGGCTGTACTGTACACAGGGGTTTCCCATGTGCTAACAATCCTCTCTGTGTTTTTATGCAGTAGCGTGCTGGGTTTCAAAGCCTCAGGTCAAACAGTCACACAAAGAATGGAGAAGGAGAAACCCGACCATCATGTGCTGAGAGAACCCACTGGTGGCATCATCATTGCTACAATGTTACATGTAATTCTCCAGCCATGAACTGAGCAGTACACTCACTACAACTAACTACAACCATGAATGCAAATCCAAAAAGAACATTATTCAAATGGATTGGCATTTTCATCACTGTGAAAACTACGGATGTATGCCAAACCAAACAACTCTTGGAGATAAATGATAAAAACATTTTTAAAAATCTTGTTTGATTAAGACTTAAACAGTTATTCAAAGTACTGTACCTGGTCCAGGTGTAGTTTGCAGGTGGATTAGCCTCCGCCTTACATTCAAATGAATCTTTTGATCCTTCAGTAATGTTCACTCCCTCTGGTGCGACTGCAAAAAATGGGAGAGAGTGAGCTATGTTATTCATTTAACAACAGAAATATGAATGATATTAAAACATGCAACATAAATGTTTAAATCTTATCACCTGGAAACTGAGAGTTTTCAATTATTTGGAGGATCATTTTGGATTAAAATTGTAAATCAAGTTGCTTCTTGACAGGTTATTAGGTTTTTTTTCTTTTTTCATCTAAATGGTTGCTTTACACATTATCAAAAACAACTAAAAGTACAGATCCATTCATTAGTAAATGTAGTTGTTAGTGTGCCGACTTTCCATCAGCGGATGTGGTTTCTCATTAGTCTGAATGAAACAAAGATGAGGTGAAAACGCCTGAAAACAAGGAGCGTTTCCATGTGGCCCGAAGGCCTGAAGGCAGTGTGGTGTTTGGCTCAACTTCAGAGTACAAAATAGTTTCCACCGGAAAAAAGAAAAAAACACCTGCTTGACTGAGAGCAGAAACCTAGCCTCAGCCTGAATTCTTCTTGTCATGGATTCAATAAGAGGTTGGAGACAAATGTGATCCTGCTCCATGTTAACATGTAAAGATCCATGAGTTTTTCATAAATAATAACAAGGAGCCTGTAGTGAACCAATAAAATGTTCCTCACTTCCTTACACTACCACCACTTGTCTGGACTGCTGACACAATGCAGAGTGGGTTCAGGAAATCCCCACTGTTACTTTTGGCTCATGGGCACACTTTACCAGAAATGATGACTATGGCACCTGGCACGAATGTGACCAGTTGCTTTAGTTACACACACATGGAGGTCAGCTGAATGAAGTTCATTGAAGGAGGCTAAAAACTCCAGATGTCAGGAAGTGGACCTCTGAGCATAATTTATTTTTGCTTCCTTCACCATACAGCTCCCAGAGATCCAGAGTGAACATCCATACTGAGATTTGGTCATGTGTTTACCTGCATTTTTCTGTCCATCTAGGAAACGAGTTATAGTAGCTGGATAATGCTTAGACAGAGGTTTGTGCTCTCAGAGTACTTTCTTGTTTATCCTTGTTTTGAGGTAGCTGGGTGGGATGTAGGGGTGTGGCAAAGTTTTTTTTACAAAAAGGATCAGGGTGTGTGTCAGATATTTATATTTTGCAACTCCATGTGGTTTGGGGTTGATCTCACATAACATCTGGGTTGTGCAAACATCCAGACCATTAAATCAAGCTACTTCACAAAACGCAGACCCAATTGTGTGTTCGTTCAGGCTCACTGCTTTAGTCTTATGCTTCAGTATAAATGAAAAACTCAATGATGTATCAATAGGGGAGAGAAGCACCTTAACTTTTCAATTTTTTAGATTTGAATATGGGAATGCCTGCCCTGTGGAAATATGTGCTAAATGTAGGTTACCAACTTTATAGTGGAAACACATGGTGACTGTCAGGGGAAACAGCTTCTTGGCAGTGAACCATGAAGGTTCACTGCCAAGAAGCACTGCTGCTCTGGTTCTGGTCAATATGCTCTTTGTCTTAGACCAGTTGTCCTACTTCTTCTTTAACACTTGGCCTTCCCGCCCTGTCTCTATAGAGAATAAGTCATTTGGCATCCCTCTGTGTCCACATAGCGTAGAGTCACATAACCGGGAAGACAACAGCCAAAGGACAATGTCACAATGCCACAGAGAAAAGAAATCCTCAGCCCCAGTTACTTAGTCAAGAGCAGGCACAAATAAACTGTTTTCTCTTCATAGTTTTAGCACAAAAACTGTATCTGTACACTTTGTAGGGTTTTGTGTATAAAAAGTAAGTTTGTTTTTTCTAAAACATATTGCCTAAAGTTTAAAGGGGACACATACTGGTTTTCAGGGAAGTTTAAATAAGTCTTAAACGCCCCTAGAACATGTCTGTGAAGTTTCTTGGTGGGACGCATTACTTACGATGAATTACTGTATTTTCCGCACTATAAGGCGCACCTAAAAGCCTTTATTTTTCTCAAAAAACGACAGTGCGCCTTATAATCCGATGCGCCTTATATATGGATCAATATTGGTTAATTATGGCTACCGTAGTCAGGGGGCATATATTGCGATGCGCCTTATAATCTGATGCGCCTTATAGTGCGGAAAATACGGTAATTACAAAAAATGTACGCTTAAAAAAAGAAAACATATAATTGCAGTTTGCATTTCAAACAACACGGAACAAATATTAGTGCACTTTTTCTTTTTTTTTTTTTGTCTGCATTTTTTCTCATCGTCTAGCACCAGGAAAGGGGGTACCAACTTTTTATGAGATTGATGCATATTTTAGTCTTGCAGCCAAATATTTTCATATTTAGTGTGTGTGAG
>OOFC01048522.1:0-12945 GCA_900323345.1 Pseudochromis fuscus
AAATTAATCAAGGTGAAAATTCCAGAGTCCATGTGTCGTATTATTGTTTTTGTCATTGGTAAAATCAAACACCAGCCAGGAAAAAGTCATCTGTACTTGCAGTTTCCTACAGGAACTGGTGGGGGCAGTATCGCTCCCACTGTTGATGTTATTCACAGAAACAAACAGGAAGAAGAAGAAGAGGAAGCACGACAGCGACAGGCGGCAGAACCAACCAATAAAGAGGGAAGATGCAAAACAGCACGGCTTTTTGATTTTTACATTTTTTTCAGAAGGCTAAATAGCACGTTGGTCCTCTCCATGGGAAATGTGAGTACACAAAAACCAAGACGGACAGTTGACCAACACAAAGTATTACGCACACTCTGCAGGAAGGAGTCTTCACCGAAGCACTTCCTGTTTAAAATACCACATTAACGGGAAGCATACGTTAGTCGGGGATTCTGCTAGCAGTTAAGCTAACCAGTCGCCCAGCTTGCGACAAACCACCCTCGTGCAAATTTTTATTGTTTGACAGCGCTGTTTATTACTGTACCTTAACAAGCATTAGTTATCCAATTATTCGATTAATCGATTCAACAATCAATACATTATTTGATTACTAAAATACTCGTTAGCAGAAGCCCTATTTGAGGGAACTACCTGCTTACCTCAGACGCGATCTGGATGTGCAACCGATGTCCTGTGTTTGTTTTTGCTCTGACTCCATCTCTTTCAGCATTTTCCAGATTTTTGTCTTTCCATTGCAGCACACCCCACCCTTGGGCCTGTAACAAGTGCAATAAAGTAACATGTCTGAAAATACATAGACAAATTGACAAAATACAAATTGAGGTATTCCACATGAAGGAATGAAAGTATTGCACATGTAGTGAACAGAGGTGCAGATGGATGAGTGTAGTGTTGGTGTTTCAGTGCAATTACATTGTGAAGAACTACGTTTACATCAGTATTATAAAGAAAACTTTAACAGTGGGAGGAAAAACTCCCCTCGGTTGCACGGCCTCTGCCTCCCTGAGCTGGGGTGGGTGTGGGGGGGATTAAAGTGAAAGTGAAGAGCAGATCTGGACGAGTATAAAACAAGTGTTTATGGTGTTTTATTGCAGCCTCAGCTGACCTCTGGCTGTCGTCCACAGTCAGGTATAAAATCCCTTCAGCAGACAGATAATGGAAGAGACATCTGCTTTCACTGTATGTGTGCCTGCCAGCCTGCAGCAAACCCTGGCCATCATTATAACCACTGTATCCCTGATACTCCCCTTATGCACTCAGCAACAGCTAATGTCCTGTCTTTCCTGTGCAGTCTGTCGTTAATCTGGACAATCAGTCATAAATGATGAGCTTTACTTCAGGTAGAATTAATGGCAGCACTTTGTAAAGACAGCTTTACATCAGTTTGGACCTTTTAGTACAAACCAGAACTTCAGAGAAGGTAAATATGTTACATTTACGCAAGTAGACAAACAAGTCGTGGCTGATCAATGTGGGATCTTTGAGACCAATCCTGATATCAAGGAGGAAAAATTCCCAGATCAATATTATGGCAAATTTATTAGATGGGAGGAAAAATACAACCTTTGTATGTAGATAATGCACCAATAACACTCTGCAAGGCTACTCCCATAAACAGCTTTATTAAACAATATTTATGATGATTATACACTGCAGAGAACTACATTACCCTGCTCTGTGAAGTAGTCCTACTCCCTGCTCACTGATGTACTGATCTGAAAAGTATGTGAAAGTATGTGATGACATCTTTTCTAAATCAGCCCAAGCGTTGGTTTTCTTTGACGTCTTTATCCACCTCTCCTCAGGCGTTTGTCAGGACACCCTTCAGGAGTTAGCACAGTAGATTAGCTTTTGCTCACTGAGGCCGAGCATCTCTGCAGGAAAACCCTGAGAGTTTACCCACGCCACAGCGCGAACAGCAGGCAGCTGAATCCGTTTAACGTAGCACTGTGTTAGCGAGCATTGCTGGCTAGCATCTGGTAACCTTTGGCTGCCGCTCGGAGTCAGCTGGAGAATCCAAGACGCTGAGAAGAGAAACACAGAGAAACATCTTCATTTTCTATCTAATAACTGTCCTGGAGCCTGCCAACTTCAGCTCCATCCAAACACTGTCCAACTTCACACTGTTTGTTCCTCATCTTGGCTGTTATTTCAGCCCTAATGAATCCTAGCATGTGCTAAGCTTTCGGTTAAGTCATATGGGAGTTATGTTAAGTGTGTATCCATCCCAGTTGGAGTCATTTGCACTGCTGCTAACCTCTGTCTGCCTGTATCTGGCTGTTATTTCAGCTTGTTGCAGCCTCACTCGAGCTGACCTTGGACTAATGGTGTATCTTGACAAATGGGACCTGGTCAGCTTTTTGACCTCCAAACTAAAGGGATAATTAAGAGTTATGGTTACACTTGGCATCTCTCTCTTTCTCTGTCTGGGCTGTTTTTGAGATTTGATTCTGCACGTTGGATTTAATGTGATCACATTGCTGTGCGTCTAGACTTGGCCTGAGAGCAGCTGTTTTGCTTTGGCTGTGGCTGCACTGAAATACATTCCCTGTCTGCGGACAACGAGGTGCGAATGACATGCAGGGTTGTTGTGGTTGTGTGAAGACCTTCATTACACAACAATCTTTAACGGTGACTGAACGGGAAACAATGGACATTAGTCAAAGAGGTAACTGCTCCTAGTTCCTCAAATAGTGGACTTTTATTTACCTGGAGGTAACAGGCCTCTATTAACCCTTTTCCACCGAGCTGGTTCCAGTGCTAGTTCGGGGCCAGTTCCTGACTTAGCCCCTGTTTGTTGTGTTTCCACCGCTGCGAGAACCGGCCCCAGCCGCTAAAACTGGTGCTAAGTCTGGCCCCACTTACTTGCTGGGCCAGACTTAGCAGCAACTACACCGGGAGGAGCGACGGTGGAAACACAGCTAGCGATAGTAGAAGAGCAGAGTAATGAAAACATGGTTTTGGCTCTGGATCTCAGTGTAGACTTGTAAAACCAGGGACAGCGAGGGTGCCAATTCCTGTCATATGCGAGCAGCAGGACATTGTGATTTCCCAAAACTGAAATAAATACCGCACGTAGCGATGCTACTGATAGTTACAGGGTAACAGTAGTTTGTTAACAGCAGCTAGCTTGCTAGCGGCCGGTTGTTGTGAACCAGCTACCTATGCAGTGACATATTGATGTTTTACGTTGACGTGGCCCCAACGTTGCTCCTTGGCAGTGGAAAAACAAACCGGTTCATAGGAGAAACGGGATCTGAACCAACTAACCACCAGGACTAGCACCAGCACGGACCTAGCACCTGTTCTTGTTTGGTGGAAATGGGGTATATTTGAGGCAGACCTTCATTCTGAATTTCCTGTTTGATGAGTTTGATTAATTATATTTTATTGCAAAGTCTTGTTTTGTGGCTTCAAATGGGATCAAATAATCACAGCTCCTGCATTACAACCATCAGTCACCCTCTCTAATAACTGGACAGAGACTTTTCTTTTCTTAACAGAGCTTTTATTGTGACACATTTGCAGGCACACTATGTGATTTATTTATTCACCCCTGTTTTTCCTCAGCCTTTATTTGTTTATATCAACCATGGTCCGAACCATTACTTAAGACCCAGCTTTTAATTCAGCACTAACTGAGGAAATTTCTGATTGATATCCTGCCAATCAAACACAGGACAGATGTTTGTTGCTGTTTAAAGACTTTGAACCTTTTTCCTTAAATTTCTGTGGATGAAGTTTGGATTTCTGTAGCTGCTGTTGGAGGTTTAAAGCCTATAGACTATTTACTGCTGGATAGACTTTCCCACCCATCAGTCCAAAGCAAGAACAGCGAAATATTCATTGGAAATGTTCCTGCTGGATATATAACTCAGACTACATTAGACTTCAATTCTTCTAATTAAGTCTCTAATATCCGAACAGGTCTTTTTTTTTTTTTTACCACTTGTGCAAAGTAAAAGGGGAACAGCATAATAAAATAGACCAAGCACGCACTGACCCTTGAATGTCCTCTTTAGGCAGATGGACAAATCATTAGAGCAAGTTTTTCATTGCTTGTCTGTTTAGCCTGCCAGTGGTTTCTTTTCAACCTCAGCCAGCGGTATAAACTTTCAAAGGTACCAAAGTATTGGTATGTTAAATTTATATTTGTCAATAACAAGAAATAATAACCTTAAACCAGAGTCGAACCAGGAGGTGACAAATCATCCTGGTGTCATACAGTTGGGTTTCTATATGTCGTTCGATCCTTCGCTTGGCCTCCGTCTCACATGGACTACTCATCAGAAACATGGAGACATCTTCATATCTGTGTTTTATAGCCGTCTTGTCTTGCCAACAGTTTCATCTCAACTGAAGCCAGCGTCCCACTGTGTCTTCTGGATGTTCCCCAGCAGCATGGTTTTCCACCGCAGGGCCAAACCACTCCTAACCAGGGCTTTAGCTACTTACCATTTATCCCGCACGGCTCCCCCTCAAAACAACATTTCTGGGATTCTCTTCGCTTCTGTTTGCCAAGACGAACATGTTTGCCAGTTTGGCTGGAGCTTTAAAGGATTGATAGTGGAGAATATGCTACATGCGCTGCCATGACAGCGATCTGCTGACTTGTCTGGCAATGATTAGACTGGATTTCATCAGATCACCAAACTGCTGCTCTAATTTTCTAATGATATCAGGCTAATGTTGTTTTTTCTTCTGTGACTAAACACATAAAGTAGTGTGCTGAAGATGATATTGTAAATATATATAATACGTGAGACAGGTGATTGACCTGCACCATCCAGAAACACCTGTAAATGTCAGGACAGTAAATAGCAGCTTGACCTGAAACGTGGCAGCATCCTGGTCACTTCCTGGTTTGGAGCGTTCCCCCTGCCCGCTGGATGACACTGCTGTTGGACTGCAACACCATTACAACCAATCAGCGACTGGAACAGTATCAGACAGCCAATCAATTACTGGAACGTATAGGCTCTCATTATCGGTCCCAACCAATCACATATTTGGCACAAGTGTGCCGTCTGTATCGCTGTCTTGTATACTTCTCCCTGTTCTGGTTTCCAATCAGTCCTCCGTGGTATCGACGTCTCTTTTTCAAACCGTACTTTCATCAATGTCCTGTCCTCGCTCTGTTTATCTCTTTTTATTCTGGAGGCAGAAAGAAATACCTGTGAAGAGAAAAGAGGGCGAGACAGAGGAGAAGATACGAGGACAAGTGCTGCTAGCCTTTGGCTGACCTGTGTGGATTCCAGCACACAGGACTTTTAAAGACACCATGGGACTGTTTCAGCTGCCTCTTCCTGCACTGATGTCACTGGAAAGGAACAACAGTCTCTCTCCTCTTTAAACATTTCAGGTCTGCACACAAACACACAGAGCTGTGGACTTACACCCACACAAATACTCTAAACACCGACTGCAGACTTCCACGGCCTTTTCCTGCCTCTTCATCCGTCATGTCTGGAGATCACCTACAGGCCAAGCAGAGGTCACTGGAGTTCAGATGTTCCCGACTGCACTGGTGCACAATCATGGCCTCGATCTGTTTAATGTTGGCATAGTTATATATTGACGCCAAATTATTCCTTCTTTTTTGAATTTGTCCACATTTTCAGTACTTATTCTGTAAGTGTAAATATTAAAGATACTCCATTTTATTTGCAAGACACCAGTTCTGCTTGTGTCACTCGGTGCACAAGTTGAAAAAGGTTTTAACGCGAATGACAAATTCACATCACATGGTATCACCATTTCCCCAACATCACTGAACAGCAATGGAGGACGAGTTTATTGTCGCCATCTGTGTTTGTTCAGAGTTTATGACACAACTTTACCTCTGGACCAAGAAGCAGAGCAGCTGTTTCCTGTTTCTGGAGCATCAACAACAGGTAAAAGCAGCAATATTCACAATCTTGTTCATTGTTGATGGCGGAAGTGCGGTTGCTGTGGATACCAGGAGGTGTACTCCTATTGGCTGTTACTCACGAGTGGTGAAATCATCCGTGAGTACTTGTCGCCAGTACACACGATGCAAAAATTTGTGACGCCCTCAGTCTGAATACAGCGTTAGCCCGCCCGCACAGTCCAATATAACAAAATAAACCAAACACACAAAATGGGTCAAGCTGATTGCACAATCAAAACTGAAAGTTATACAGAAATGAACATTCTCGGTGTTAGCGCTGATGGAAATGAGACGGCTGACCCACTGTTACTGGTCATAATGGGTTATGGGTTAAGTTAAATAAGTTTTCAGTAAACAGTAAACAGTATAAACTGTGTTTTGGGGGAATTCAAGGGAAAAGTCGCTCTGGATTTTGCTATAGCTGGAGAAGTTGTGTCTGTAGCACAAACTCAACCGTTTAAATTGCTGATAAATGTGTTTTATTTGTTGCACATCGGTGGCAAAGTGCTGGTCTGCTGCTTTAGAGGCCAGAGGGCTCAGTAAAATCTGGTATCAGCTGGTACATGTGGCACAGTTTGGAGTAAACAACACACCTTCAGTCTTGTTATTGGATTTAAAGACACATATTTTTGTTATGTATTATTTAGCTTCACAGTTTTTAGGGGTCTTTAAACAACACAGTAGTATTAGCATTAGTATTGTGCAGAAGATTTAGGCTCTAAAATGGAAATGAAAAGTTTCTGTGGATTTAGTCTGTGTCAGTGTCGTCTATATGACCCCAGACTGACTCCATGGTGTGGAGATCAGGACTGTTTGGGGCTAAATGACCTGCTACAGGACTCCCCCTGTGTCTGAGGAGAGTTCTCAGTGACTGTATGTTTGGGATTGTCATCATGTTGCACAGTGAATTTACGAGGTGGCTCTCCTGTTGTATTGCATAATGGATGAGAATCTAACCTCCTCATCCGGTGTGTGTTTCAGACGTGATATGACACACACTGGATGGCATAATGAGAGTGACACCACTTATATGTGTTGCAATTTACCCGTTAAAGCAGGTGAGACTGACTCAGTGGTTGGTTCTTGGGGATTGCTACAGGAATCCTTCCGGTCTCCAGCCACCTCACTCCGACCACAGCAGGATGAATGACACTATTACGCTGTATAATGACTGTGCGGAGGGGCAGCCAAAAGTCAGATGTCTTTGTTTACTTGGTGTTTATACACTGACGAGTCACTGTGCCTTGCAGCCAGCCCACAGCAGACCTGTAATCTGCAGCATGTCACACACACACACACACATGCAGAACGTGCAACACTGTGACTACACAGTCACATAAACATAGCAGTGGCAGCGAAAGGTCATCGAAGTGACACACACACGCAGAGTCAAACGTGTGGTTTAACCCCGGATTCACCCCGCTCCCATCCCATAGTAGACATGACACAGTAACATTTGTGCTGTCATGGTAACAAGGAAAACCTGAGGTCGGTACCAGGATGTTTAGCTGCGGTTCAGATGACCACAGAATTGCTCACTAGTGTGTGTGTGTGTGTGTGTGTGTTTGTGTGTGTTCCACATGACATCAGGCGTAGTGGACTGAGTGACTAAGCTGCAGTTTACATGTTCGTGTTGCTGTTTGACAGAACCATGGCTTGTTCGTTTCACCGGTAGAATACACAGCAGGACAATGGAATAATAAACACTTCCAGGGAACAGGACCGAGTCTGTCCCACAGCTTTTCAACATCCCTCTTGTGTTAATTTAGAAATAGGAAGACAGAGAAGGAAGTGTCCCAGCGCTCTCTTTGAAGTCGAGGATCATCTGAAGCTCGTAATTGGTCTGATTCACGTCAACAATCATATTTGGAGAAATGAGTAATTAGAGCTCGTCCGCCAGAAAATGTTCTGTATCATTGCTGTTTCCTTCAATGAGTCACTGAGGTCCTTCAAGGAAACAATGTGATATTCTGTATCAATTTCCAAGAGTCACATTTCCTGTAACTCCTTAATTTTAGACCAATAAAATTCATTATGAAAAGAAGTGAAATACTCGCTAGATTGAAAACTGTTCCCTGGGTAACTCTCAGAGCCAGAAAATCTAAGCAGTACAAACTTAATTTACTTAAAGACAGAAATCCATCTAAGATCAAAGTTTTCTCTTATTACAACAACTGAATGAGCAGTTTGAGGAAATGAGGTTGGGGCTGATGGATGGGTCTTCAACACGACAGTTTCTTTGAACTGTAATCATGCCATCAACAACAATAACAACAAAGACTTCCAATCCTGAGCAGAATCATTTCAACCCAAATATGATCTTTTTTTTTTTAACAAATCAAATCCTAACCATGTGAAAATGTTAAAAAAATATTTCTTTAACGGTTTTAAAAAGCACTGAAAATACTTCTTCTATGATAATGGCGGACATGGCAAGCAGCGTATTTAACCCTTTAACCCTGACTGTATCACCAGCGATACGTTTGCACAAGTGAGTTTGGATTACCGTAATTACACCATGGTTTGTGCAATTGCAAAAATTCCAACAGTTTCTGAGAGCTGAACATTGCACTTTACAGCTGATCTGGTGTTATTAAGGGAATTTCATTTACACCTCTACCAGAAGTAGCTCTTTTATAATATATTACATGTTGTAAGCGTAATAACAGTGATGATGAAACAAAAATAGGAGAAAAACACAAAAACTAAATTTGATTTTAGAGTTTAGTGAATAAAAACACTGCAATTGCACATGAATCTTAGATTTTTCTGTTTTTGAATTCAAATCAAAATAGGTGTTAAAGGCCTTGTTGAAGCCAATAATGTAATAACAGCCAATAACGTAATAATATTTGGCCAGCAACATAAAGTTATTACGTTATTGGTTCAGAACTTCTATTACGTTATTGGTCTATTACATTTCAAAAAGGGCAAATTTATTATGTTATCAGCTGTTATTACATTATTGGCTTCAACAGGGTTAAAGTAGAGGACTCGAATCTAAAAACATTTCCTAATTGAAACACAATTAAAATTTCACAGGAGTTGTTGGATTTCAAACTGTATAAAATATGTAAAAACTTTTATTTTTGTAACTTTATAAATTTCACATACAGTTTATCTGATTAAAATCCAGGACGTTTGATGGAAAAAATAAAAAGCATCTTAACTTTTGAAGCTCTAAACTTTCACATCCATAACACCATTTTAAAACCCTGTTGTGTTATGTCCAGTATATTTAACCATCAATGTAAAATTCAACATTTTCTTACGATGGGAGGAAAATCCCTTCTGCAAATGTGACATTTTTCCTCCGTTATAAGAACAAACTGGAAACTCCTCCGCTGTGCAGACTGTGCTGATGTTCATTACAGTTGTTGACATTTATTATTTGTTATTGATTGCCCCTTTTCTAGAAGTGCAGTGTATTTTTATTAGCCTGGACGGAGTATTATTCATTCGTCAGGTTGTAAAACGCGCCTTAATCGTATTGCTGGGCCGCTGCACTACATTAATACGTGCGCCCGTTTAATAAGTGCAAGCTAGTTTGCTGTGGTTTTATTGGTCTGTGTGGAGCGCAACCAATTGTCAGGTTGGTGAAAAAGGCAGAAAAACATCTTCCAATTTGTGGTTTCACATTATTAATAATGATCGAAGCAGTTGGTGGGAATTATATAACAGAGCCTTTAGGTTTTGGATGAACTTGTGTGTCTGCGGCTGTGATTTGGACGTTTGGAGTTGGTACACTCCACTTCCCTCATCCCCTCTCTTTTATCCAGAGCAATCTTCTCTTTCTTAATCTTTTCTGATTTTTGTTTCACCTGATTTCCTCCTCACTTTTTGTGCTTCCTGATTTCCTCTCGACTTTCTTTTCACTTGCAGTGAAACTCTTGCCTTCTTTATCAGCCTTGCTTCCTCCATCACCTCTTCATTAAAACCTCTTCCTCCTCCTTACCTTCCTGATCTACTTTCTGCTCCTCACTGTTTCAACAATCTGTCCCTGCTCGTCATCTTTGTTTTCCCACTTTGCTTTTTTCCATCCTCCATCCCTCTGTCCGTCCATCCCTCGATCTCTTTCCACGACCGCCTGACCATCAGCAGCCGAGACAGACCACAGACATCATTAGTGACGGTTTTGGAAAAATAACACACGTTTTGGCGACTTTCCCCGACCAGAGCCCCGTTAAATCACAAACAATTCCTCCATTTTCAAACTCCTGGTATTCCCTCAGTCGACGTGACGCGCTGTTTCCCGACGGCTCACATGACGAAACTGACAGATTTTTCCAAAACAGGTCGCAGAGCGAGTCCTCCTGTGGTGGTTGCGTTGGAGGACATGAGTGCAGAGGGTCAGTGTGTCACGTAGTCAAGACAGAAAAATTGATGTGGTCGCTCTGCGGATCATTGAGTCAGCGAGGAATGTTTAGGAGTGGTCAAAAACAAATACATAAACCTAGTTGCTGCTTGGGACTTGGCGCTACGCACAACATGAGTCAAAAACATTTATTTCATCAGAACTGGGCTTGTTAGGACAAACAAAAGCTTTCATATCCATCCATCCATCTCCTACACCCACTTTATCCTGTGCAGGGTCACACTGGGCTGGAGCCGGTCCCAGCTGGAGGTTTTCATATTTCAGGATCATTTAAACCTCATATGTTAAGAAGAAGTTTATCTTTAACGTTATGCTCTGAAAATTGGAAACAAGCTTTTCATTCCTGTTGTTTCCTGAACAGTAGATCCTGTGTTTAGTGTGTTTTGTGTGTGTAAGCAGAAAAACGGACGTGACTTTTTTTAAATGCAGCGGTTCTGTCTCCTTTGACATTAATTACATGGGATCACAATATCTTTCAGTGGCATTCAGTGTCACTAAATGATGTTTCTAATATCTCCTGTTGTTTGCAGCTGTCTTTCACTAGTGTAATCTGAGTTTGTTCAGATTTTTTTAATATCCTCCGGTTCTGCTGGTGCCATCAAGTCTACAGACAGTCGAGTAACCACCTCCGACTTGTTATCACCAAAAAGACAAAGGTGAAGCTCATCTGAGCCTAAACCGAATCTCACCGAAAGATGAGCCGGGTTCATCCGCTCTGTGTACCACTGGCATGTGGTGGTAGCTGACACACACAAAGGATAATAAGCATGGTCAGAGCCTGTCTGATTCACCGTCCCCTCCCTTCCTGCCGTGTTACCCGCCGCCACTCATCCCCAGCCCGTCAGGACTGAAAAACATCCAGAACAAGCAGGTTCTGGCCCGTTGCAGAGAGAGATGACTGTTCACCTCTTCTGTCCAAAGCTTCAGTTTTAGTGTTGGCTGCATTTTGGTTTTCTAAGCCACCTGCTAATGGAGGTGGAGTGGATATCTGGTGGATATTGATGAGACACTGTGGTCTGGAAACACACAAAAATAACAAACAGCTGTGACATGAGTTGTGAGCTCGGTGAATCATGTGTGGACCGTTTGGTCTCCATCGCCAAAATGTTCCCTCTGTTTTCATACGGATGGGAATTTAACAAAACAGCAGAACTTGATCTTTACAAATACGCCCCATTGAAATTGTAGCGTTAAGGTTTCTTTTTTGTCAAACTTTTGTGACAAACATAAATCAGCACATGCATTATTTTGTCCAAGTATTAATCATCAGGGGTGAATTTTCTCCTCCAAATAAAATGACAGGAACCCTCTGAGATATTAAAATCATCCTCATTGTTGTCATTAGAGTTTTTTGACCACTGTCCTTGGACAAATCCACAAAATAGGAGCTGTCATAACACAACAATCCTCTTTTTTCTGTGGTTTTATTCTTGAAGGCCTGTTCACTGACCTCCTGTCTGTTATTTCTTGCATTTCAGTTTTACAATTTGTGGTTCAAATTGCCTTGACAGTTATTGTTAAATCCTCCAACCATCAAATATTCATGTGACTGTTGTACGATTAAAAAACAATAGAGTAATAGAATAATAATAACAGAGTAATGGTGACAAATTAGCAGAAGGTTTGTTTTGAATGCAGCGTCTTCGCCTCCTTCCCACGGGAGCGAAGCGGATCTGAATCCCACCGCAGAGCCTTCAGCTTCCTCTCAATTACGCCCCATGATGTCATGTACCGACACATGACCACTGGCGATCCATGGACATCACACAATACACACACAAGCGCGCCCTCGGGAAGACGAACACAGACTAAACCACCACATTCCTGATCCAGGGTCACGGCTGCCGCTGGTCAGGACACACACAAGGACTCTGGTCAAAAGTCCTTGTGGACGTGTGTTTGTGTGTGCGGTGTGTCCGTCCCCAAAGTGTGTATTTGAAGTAGAAACCACTGCATATCCAGAGGACTACATCATTGTGCATGTATCTCAGAGACAGACTCACACTGAAGCTCAAGTGAACTCAGAGGACGACTGCAGCCTCACACAGGCTCACAGCACAGTGGAGGAAAGTAGTGGTGGGACTTTAACGCATTAATCACGATTAATTAATCACAAAAAAATACTCACATTTAATCACAGTTTGCATTTCAAACAACACAGTTTGTCAGTGCAGGATTTCCTGGTACATGATTACACTGATGCAACAGTGGCTGCCAACATGGAGGAATCAGATGAAAGCACAATTTAAGTTGTCACATGACCTTTTCTATTTCTAATTGTAGAAATTGCACTTTATGTTTTTGGGTTTTTTTTACCATTTAAAGTCAATACTGTTCTAAATAAACTATTTAAAGTACTTCAAACAGCACTTTAACTTTACATCTGTTCAATTTTGGCCAGAAAGATTTTCCATTTATGTTTCTACTGTTTTGAATTGAAATGCAATAAATAAATACATTTTTCCAGAAATTCAAAAAGCTGAGTTTACAATAGTCATGTCTGTGTCTATTATTTGATTCAGTTGTCCACTGAAATCCATTTAAATTTAAAAATTTGTCATTTGGAGCAAAAATTGTTATGTTTTTAATATGTGATTCATCGAGATTAATTAATTACAAAGCCTCTCTTTACTATACCAGATTCACT
>OOFC01048522.1:19755-35234 GCA_900323345.1 Pseudochromis fuscus
TGACCCTGAAAAGTGCTGAACTATAAATGTAACACAGCATTTACTGTTTCCTTTTTACACATTTAGCGTTTATCTCTTTTCTCTTCCTCCCTCTCTCCTCCCTTCATGTCCTCCTCCTCCTCCTCCTCCTTCTCTTCTTCTTTACAACATTTTTCTTCAGGTTTTTTTCTTTTTGATTCTTTCTTGTCTTTATTATATCCATCTTGTGCTAATCTCTTCTCTTCTTGTCCTCTGGTTCACTCCCTCACTCCCCTCCTCCTTCAGCTGCTTCTGTGTTTCTTCTTTCATCGCTGTTTACTCTTCATGTAACCATGTTCAGAGCCTGGATATGTGTGTGTGTGTGTGTGTTGTGTGTGCATGCATGCATGTGAGCAATTACATGTGTATATGCATAAAACTGCCAGTGGATGTATGTGTGTGTAGGTATGCATGTGGCTGATAGCGTGTGTGTGTCCAAACAAATAACTTTTTTGTTCCATAACAAAACCCATCACGCAACGTCTACACACACTCTTTAGATGTAGATAAACACACACTCTTGAGTCTTCAAACAGGCCTCACACACATTTTCACCCTCACCCTCATGATGGATACTGATGTGGAGATCCTATCTCCTCTGTTACTGTTACTGTGGTGATACGATCTTGGCCCCTCCTGTATGAACAACTCCAGTCAGCAGGTGTGTTTTATAAGCCTGTGTATTCTGCCGCTTGTACAGGTCCCACCGTTTACATCATCATCTTGTATCTAATTATTTTGCAAGCTCCTGCAAGAGGCTCAAACGTTTGCATCTGACTGAGTATTTCTTTAGATTGCAGTTTGTCTCCTGCTCAGACCTCCAGATTAAACAACTGTTAAAAGCAAAACAACCAGAAAGAGACGCAAAATGACCACAAAATGCCAACAATGTGACTCTAAAGGTCTAAAAGCTGAAGATTGGTGACTGTTTGGTAAAGGATGCTAGTGTTTCATCAACAAAAGGAGGCAAATTCAAGATTTTTCCACTGCTGAGCATGAACCTGTCCACAAAATCAACACAGTTTTTACATTCACTGCTTATTATAAATGAACACACACTGCATTGTGACCACAGCGTCTGGCCGTGTAGGTGGACTATCCAGTTCTGCCAGTTTTTTAGGCTAACCATGCTAATATGTTGTAACCTGATGTTAAGCTGTGAATCAAATGGTTCAAGACTAGGGCTGCAACGATTACGCAACATAATCGACTACATCAATCATAAAAATTAATCGACGTGGAAATGCAAGAATCGATGCGTCATGTTATTGTTTTTGTTATTGGTAAAATCAAACACCAGCTGGGAAAAAGTCATCTGTACTTGTAGTTCCCCACAGGAAGCGGTGGGGGCAGTATCGCTCCCACTGTTTACGGTATTGACAGAAACAGACAGGAAGAAGAAGAAGCAGAAGCACGACCGTGACAGAGCCAACCAATAAAGAGGGAAGATGCGAAACAGCACGGCTTTTTGGTTTTTACGTTTTTTTGTTTGAAAAGGCTACAAAATATGTTGGCCCTCTTGATGGGAAATGAGAGAACAAAAAAACCAAGACGGACAGTCGACCGACTCAAAGTATTACGCACACTCTGCAGGAAGGAGGTTTCACTGAAGCACTTCCTGTTTAAAATACCACATTAACGGGAAGCATACGATAGTCGGGGATTCTACTAGCAGTTAAGCTAACCTGTCGCCCAGCTTGCGACAAACCACCCTCATGCAAATTTTTACCATTTGGCAGCACTATTTGTTATTGCACCTGAACATGCATTTCTTATCTAATTATTCAATTAATCGATGGAGTAATCAATAGATTATTCGATTACTAAAATATTCGTTAGCTGCAGCCCTATTCAAGACAAACACATGTACAGACCTACACAGTTTTACACCTTTACTTTGTTAAATCTGTGCTGCGGTGCTCAGTCAATAGCAACAACCTAGGTGCAGCATCTGTTTGTTATATATTGTGTGTGTATATGCAAAGACTCATATAGATGCTAATGTGTTATCATTCAGGAGGTATAGTGTTTATTTTTGACAGCATACATTATTAATATACCTTGTTAGCATGCTAGTAATTGCTAATTAGCAGTATAAAACAGAAATACCTGAGGCAGCTGGGAATACTGTATCTTTTTGCAGGTAATTAGGGATAAACCGACGCCTGCATTCAGACATTTTTACTGAGTTCGTACATGCAGGGTTGGTTAATGTGATATATCTGATCAACTGTTAATGCAGCTGAATCAGTCCTGCAGAATAAAAAACTGTAGATGTGATGTGGTTTGACTCACATCCACCTTTTCCTCTGTACAAATAAATACTTCTGTGCTACTGTAATACACTGTGTCTGAAACAATAGATTACACTATCTAAAAACTAAAATGTGCACATCAGGTGTTATTACAGTCCTGGTTAAAAAGCAGGTATAGTAACACGTGTAGGAGTATAAATGGTGAACTGTGTCTCTGTGGACCTGCTTCTGTTCAGAGCACCGGGGTCATACAGAGAGTGAACAGAGATCTCAGCCTCTGATACACACAGACAACCAGGACACCAGATCCAAAACACATGTGGGAAGTGTGTGATAGCAAAGGACAAAGTGTGGGCTGCATTTTAGGAGTTACCAGGAAAAAAAAAACAATGAAAGCGGCTTAACAAGTAGCATGTCCTTTATCAGATATTTCTTATTTATCATACATCTGCATTTCCTGTAGTGACATGTAATCTAATTTTAGGCAGACTGAGAAATGTGGATGTGTGGACTGTTAACCTTTTACCACCCACTGCTTGGATGCTCGCACGTATCTACAACCTCCATATACTACTAATACTTGGAGTAGTGTCTCCCAAATCTGCACTGTGTTAGCAGTTAGCATACCAAAGCAAATGTTCTCCTTACTGTAACCAAAACCAATATCGTTGTTGGTGTAACTGACATCAGATGAAGCACATTTGGTTGTTCATCTGTTTCTGTTTCAGTAATTAATGTCATTTAAAAGCTGTATTGAGGTGATGGTTTATGCCATGAGCTCATGTACTTCGTCATGTAGAAGATAAGATCTTTCTGCTGTTATTCCTCTAAAAGATGCTTCACCATATTTTATTATTGTTAGATCATATTTTTTTCCACAGTCCGATGCTGTTTCAGATGCCTTTTTGTTGAATACGTGTAATTTTGTGGCAGATTTTTGGCATGAAAAGCGTCAAAGTGGAAGTTTGAATTTAAAGATGCTGTATTAAATATCGTCTGTTGGCGGCGTCAGCCCCCCAGAAAACATCAGCGTCGGCCTTCAAACGCCCACAGGAGATGTGCCGAGACAGCGAGAGTAACTGATCTGTATCTGTGTCCAGGTATTAGCCAAGCCCGAGGCCAGTGGGAATCCTCAGCCAGCTGCTGTGGTTTTGGATGAGGCTATATCCTGGAGTAGGACACAGAGATACTGGCTGTGAGGAAGCCCAGACAGATTTACGTTGAGGGAAGAAAACTATTCTTGTCTTGAAACTAGCCGCATATATTCAGTTTTCACCAACATTTTTGCGATTTTTATCCCCCACAGGCGAAGATGTTTGGTGGCTGGTTGTAATTTCCTCTGCTTTCTTACTCTGACCTGGAAACAGACATCTTTTGTGCACTTTGTCTTCATTGGAACCAAAGAAGGACAGACAAAAAATATCTGAGAAAGGAGGAGACAAGCCAGAGGGAATCCTCAGCCAGCTGCTGTGGTTTTTGGAGGGGGCTATATCCTGGAATACAATACAGGAATATTAGCTGTTGCAGAGCCTAGAGAGCCTCATATTCAGGGCAGGAAAACAAACCTTTGTGCCTTCAGGCTAAAATAGAGGCTGCTTCCCAACAGCCACTTTGATTTTTCAACAGACAAGATCTTGGGGATAATTATTGGTGGAGATAAGACATCGAGATTTTACAACTGATTGCTGATTGTAATTTCCTCCTCTCTGCTACATTTGGCTACTTTGCTATAAAACAACATTGGTGGCCGCTGTATTAAAAGTGACTGAGCTGTGGTTTTATTCCAGGAATTAATCAGCATCAAAACCACAGTGAACTTTCAACAGGTCGTGATCTTGGCACGGTTGATATCCTGGAATACAGTACAGAGACTTTCCCCACTCAGCCCCACACTGAGTGCACGACAGCAAAATTCTTTGGCGTGCTAACCGCTAACATGCTAGTCAGCTTGTTAGCTAGGTCAAGTATGAGTCACTTGGAATATTTTTATGTAAACATGCAATCTTAGTGTGCAACACCCATAGACCCATGTACATGAATGGAAATGGGTTTGTCCCGCCTCCTCACTTCTACCCTCATGTCCAAATATGGTCACTATGGGCACCAAACAACCAACATGCCAACGTTCAAATGCCAAACTCCTGGTTTCCACAAACCAATGCGTTAGTTTCATCCAATCTATATTAAGGCTATGACTGTACTTCAATTAAAATGTATTGAAAAATATGTTCGAGCTAACGTACTTGCAAGTTGTGAGTTAGCAGCCTAGTAAGCTCATTTGCTAATGAGAAAATAAGTTGTCAAAGTTCATACAAAACACAGTCTACACAATATAACTCATCTGTGGAGCAGTTTATATTCTGACAGACGAGGTCAAATAAAAAAGTAGCTTCCTCAATTTTTCAAAAGAAAATTTGAACGGACATTTATTTATCACAAATCAGGCTATGTATTAGCACACTTTCATTGAAGCACATATGTTCTACCAGAATTTTGTATATTTATAAGTCTTAAAGCTTTATCATAAAATACCAGAAGTTTTGAAGTTTAAAATTATGGTTTGTTACAAAGATGTTATTATTTTGTAATTGTAGCCTATGTTACTAAAAGCTGTGCAACAAGCACATGGAGTAAAGCAGTTTTCTTTGCTCTTTTAGTTTGTTTGGGCTCTTTTGCTAACACTTATTTTGTGTTAAAAAGTTGGAAATCCCATAGAACTAAGATCCAGTTTAGAAAGTGGAAATATCATCTCTTTTTTTTGTGTGTGTAGGTGTCCAAATTATTGGCAATAAAAGTAGAAGCTTTAGGGCGTAGCACAAACTAATCAGATTTCATTCCAGTAGCCAGTAATTATTACCGTCAAGGCCAGAAAAGTTTAGCAGGAATGATGTAGGATACGTTCTGGGTGAAGCCATCAAACAGAGATGGATTAGCGCGGTGGCTGACGGTAATTCCACGTCTCCCTCCGGCCTCCGCTGCTCGGCCGAGACACGTCAGAACAAAGCATCTGCGAGTTACAGATGTGTATTTGATTCCAGGTATTAGTCCTAGCTGACACCTGAGGGAGCGCTGCGGGTTTGGATCGGGTTAAATCCCGGAATACAATACATCAATATTAGCCGCGACGAAGCCCAAGAAGCTGTACGGTTGAAACGTAAGATAATTGGATTTGACCACTGGCTCCGATGCGAGATAGCCGAGCTGCTGCAGCCATTTGTGATTTGCAGAAGGAATAAAATGCAGTAGAGACCGAAGAGGGAGGTTTAGGAAAACATTTTGGGGAATTTGGGGAAAATAAGTTGCTTCTCTGTTTTGTTGAGTTTGTCAAACATTAGAATAAAATAAATTTTAAAGGTTATTTTATTTGTCATATTTGATTGTTTCTGTAATTATCACCATTTCTGTGTTGGATGTGTTTGTCTTTGTAGTTTTTATTTCTTCTGTTTGTCATTCCTTTCATTTGGTCACTAGTATGTGTCTCTTTTCTTTGTCTGTGTCTGAGAATAAATCTGCCTTTGAAAGTCCCCCTCAGTGGTAAATAATTCACATGTGTCTTTGATCCAATTAATCACATCAGTAAACAAATAACGTGATGTCACCTGTTGGTTTGTGGACTCTGCTGTGGCCATGTTGGGATTTTTGCAGCCAGAAGCGACCATATATGGATATGAAAGGAGGAGTAACAATTCGAGTCAGTTGGAGTTTTTTGGAGCTAGCATCTAGTGGCCGTCGGTGATATTGCACTTTTTTTTCAACCTCCACAATGGGCTCATATTTAAGACCCAGTTACTTCGTCCATATACAGTCTGTGAAATGAACCCAGTGACCGTGATGTCAGCGTGATGTCACTGCTGCCCTGCCCTCATTTGTTCTGTTTTATGATTAATGACATGTATTGTCACCGCCGTGTCGTTAGCTACAACAACGCTAATGTCCACACATGACTGTTAATGAAATGTGTGTGTGTGTGTGTGTGTGTGTGTGTGTGTGTGTTCATCTCTCTGCACAGAGAGGGGTTTCCTTTTTCTATAGAATGACATCAGTTTGTTTTGGGCGGTGTTGTGTCTGTACACCCGGCGACGGTTGCTAAGGTCATCTGCTCCGTCCGTGACTCTGTGTGTGTGAACGAGACGGAGATAAAAACAGCAACAGCATCGTGTGTGTGTGTGTGTGTTTGATAGCGCGGATGCATTTGCTTGTACACGTGTTGTATGCAGAAGAAAAATCGTGTGATATTTACCTGAGAGTCATGTCGTTCACAGCTGCAGGACATTTTGAAAACAACTGAATGACACAATTACATCAGTGCAGAATGGTTAAAGGACGGTTATTGCATTTTTAGAAATTTTTGCACATAATTATATAAGAAAAAATAAACCAATCCCATATTTATTAGCCCCCATAAACCACACATGTACAATTTATAGTGACTTTACCATTATTTATTTTAGATGCAAGAAGAAACTGGAGCTGTGTGGTGCATTTAGGTGCTGCTAGGATTTTCCTCCGGTCTCTCCCTTTTTCTGCTTAAAACAGCCTCAAGATGAACAACCTCCTGCACATGTAGCTTCATTTCAGTCCACGGCATGAAAAATCCACATTGTTCTCGACCGGACCACCGCTACAATTCACTTTGTCGTCAGTCTGAAAACAGTTTGGAGGCGGTTTCAAGCAATAATGAAATAATGAAGCGTTCTGTTTCTAACATGCTCATCGTAGCTTTGCACAAAGACTGGAAACAGGACGGGAAGCGGTTAGCCTCGGTCGGTCGTTATTAGAAAATGACTGGCTCTCGTCTTCTTATCTCTGGTTTGTTAATGTGGCTTTTCTTGTTACAAGTATCTGTGTGCGTTTGATGCGTTTATGTCCTGCATGGTTTTCATTTTAACGGTTGCTGCAAGACGAATTTCCCTTGAAGGGATAATAAAGTTATAGTGAAATCATAGGCCTCCCAATACCTCAGAATTTATGTATTTGTATGAGTTTGTGTGTGTGTGTGTGTGTGTGTGTGGAATATGTGTGTATGGGATGTGGACTGTCTTTGCTAAATATCGTAGGAGAGTGTCAGTGTGATAAAACATCTCTTAGCACAACGGTGACACTTATCACACATCGTCAACATAACTAATCCTTCTGTTACACACACACACACACATACAGATCCAGGCGTCCATTTGTCATATATTTCACACACATTTTACACACTTCAGCACGGACTCACACGGTGGCACAAATGTATTCACAAGTAGGCCCAAACTCACACACACACACACACACACACACACACACACTGGGCCTTTGTCACTTTAATACAGATTGTATTCTGCAGAATGCATACACACACACACATATGTACACACACACACACACACACACACACACTTTTGCCGACCACAGAATGATAATTTGAAAAATACAAAACCAGAAAAATCCTCTCTGCATGGGATTGATTTTTTTTCTATCTTTAATCCTTCTTTCATTTTTCTTTTCGTTTCTCAGCGGTCGTAATTAAAAACACCTGGATGCTCTTCTTCTTCTTCTTCTTCTTTTCTCTCTGCCCTCGTTCTTGTTGTGTCCTTCTTCTAAACCTCTTACTCACAGCTTCGATTGGGTCCTCACGTATCTTACAGTTCTGGCTTTTCAACATGATGAAGATGAGATCAGGGTTTGATTTTGTCTTTGAGTTTTTGGTCATGTATCTTGTTATTTCAGGATTTCTGTTTGTTCTGCTTTCAGTACAGGGTTTGCTTCTCATCAGCTATTTTCGATTCAACAACAGAGGCAGTTATTGACAAAAAAACGTGATGTCTTTTTGTTTAGTGATTTTACTGTTTAGCAGTTTCTTTTTATTTGTCCACCTTCCACATGAGATCAGGGTCTTGTTGCAACAGTTTGAGCAACTGATATTAATTTTTTTTTCCCACTCAGGATTCTTATTAGTTTTGTCCATATTGAGCATTTTTACACCTGCTAATTGATACCCCATTGTCCATTAAAGAAGTGAAGTTTGGGGACGTCAGTGGCTCAGCGGTAGAGCAGCCGTCTACCAACTGAAGGTGGTTCGATTCCCGCTCCTCCCAGTCATTGTTGGTGTGTCCTTGGGCAAGACACTTTACCAGCCTTGCCCTGTATGAATGTTGGATGAATGGTTTGGTGCTGGTCAGAGGGGCTGTAGCCCCGCCTCCGTCAGTCTGCCCCAGGGCAGCTGTGGCTAGCTTAGCTTACCACCACTGGTATGAATGGGTATGAATGAATAATGGTCTCTGTAAGTAGGTTGAGTCTGGACCTCCAGGTATATAAATCCAAACCATTATTATCATTATTATTATTATTATTCACCATACTGTGTGTGGTGCCTCTCCAGGCTGCATGCATTACAGTGCACCGAGGTTCCTGTTTGTGTGGTTCATCCTGACGTACTTGGATGAAGTATATTGTTCAGATCCACTAGCGTAACATCATGGGTATAGGCCCCGGTGCACTTTTTTTTTTGTGTGCCTCCACCCCCGCCGGAAACACAAGCGCACCTCATGCACGCTACACGCAGACATGCACACACACACATACATGCACAGCCAATCAAGAGAGCTAGGCTAATGCTAAATGTGATGCTACGTTTTCTCGTCAGTTTTCATCCACTTGCCTTTTTTTTTCTTCTTGCTAAAATGAGAAACAACTAACCCTCACACCATCACGACTCCTCATGACTGGCAGGTATCAACGTGATTGGACACATGATCTTTTCCTCCTCCCGTACCAGCTACTCAGTGTTACCTTACCGACCCACATCAAGCTATTCTGTTCACAATAATGAGGCCTGTGGCAATACCAGACAGCTGCTTTTTTTTTCTTCCTTCATTGGCCCCTGACGGCATCCGGGCCCCGGTGCAGCTGCAACAGTTGCACCGTCCATATTTACACCACTGTCCAGATCCCATCAGCAGTACAATCAGCAGGTGTCCTTGGAGGTGGATCCTTCCAGTCTCAGGTCATAGAGGTCGAGGTGAAAACTATCTTGAGTTCCTAGTTTGACCTGATTAGAGTCATATTTAGTGATTAACGTGGTGTCACTCACCTTTAATTTCTCTGCTTGTGTTTAAAAACAAATAGTCCTACATTCACAGTTTGTGCTCACTCACAGTCCACATGTTCAGAATCAAAGATCGTCACAAACATTTCTACTTTTACTTAAATTAAAACCTTGCATGGAAATATTTACTACAGCTTCAAGCAGCAGATCCTGTGCTCGTAATTATCCTCCGTCAAATCCAAATAGAGATCACAGATGACGGTGAAACAATTGTTTTGCACAATATTTCAGTGTTGTGGATTAGACGACTTGTAGCTGGATAACTCAAACCATAACTTTGCCATATTTTACTTTTTACTAAACCCTAATATTTCCCTAAACCTCGTGCAAATTCACCATGGAAAGAATAAACAGGAAATCATCAAAGCTATAAATACATTGCACAGGGTCAGGGTTTCGCAGAATCTTCCGATATTGATATTCAAAGAGTGAGTTTAGTCTGTGTCACAAAACAAAGTAGGAAGATATCTCTAAACCTCAGCTTTCTGCACGGCACGCTGATTCATGCATCATATTGTTCCACATGTGCTTCAAAGAATTGGGTAGAAATGGCACCATCCACCAATACTGAACTGGAAAGCATTTTAACCGAAAAATCAAGTCAAATTTCAGTCAAAGAACCTCATCGCACACAAAATAAATTCACTTTTGGGTTTTAATATTTACAACTGGATCACTGGGTTGACTTGCGGTGCGTCGCACTAAACTCCACAAAGAGTTTTCGACATTTACACAAAAACAAAGTTGATGGAAAATGTCAATAATGACTTGCATGTACAGGAGAGTCTTTGCGCCGTGGCTGCATGAATGCACTTTACAGAGTTAGAATTTAAATTTGTATGATGCTAATGTGCACTGACTCATATCTGGTAAACTCTTATATAACTTTGTATTGTGTTATTTAGCATCTGGTAACCTTTGGCTGTCCTTTTGAGTGGAGCTGGGGAATCCAAGTCACCGGAGGCAGAGATGGAAAGTGTGTTATATATCACAGAGGCAACAGGAACAACCTTGTTTATTTGTGAGCTCCCATTAAATCTTGACCTTTTAGGTCCGTGACAAAAGGTTTTCTCAGGACGCCCAAACACACACAGGAGTGTTTTTGCAACGTGTCAGCGCACAGGATGCTCCCACTCTCCACAGTGTGTTTTCCAGGCAGCGACAAATGAGCTTCTGATTGAATTCATCAACAACCTGGCATCTGGATGAAAGATGATGAGATGGAGGCAGGAGAAAGTAAAGGGAGGTGAAGAGGAAGTCTCTGGAGGATGTTGAGCGAGTAAAGGTAGAGAAAGAGGAAGAGATCGAAGACTTTTACTTTTGGATCAGGGTAATTTACGACCCCACCACGACCCACTGAAGTTTCATCTCCTTAATCATTCACGGCTGTTGAATCGAGAGTCGTGCGATCAAACCGAGGTTCGACTCCCTGACCTCCGTGTGACTCGGCCCTGCTCCTCTGTGCCTTTTAATTTCCAAATGTTTGCGAGGAGACAAACGCTCCTGTTTTCACTGTACCATGTTGCAACTGTTTTGCAACTGACTGTCGGGCCGAGGCTGAGGAAAGGATTACTTCATGTAGCGAATATGCGTCCGTCAGTCGGGTGTTTTTGTGCCTTTCAACATAATTTAAAGTCGGTCAATTTGGAGTTCAAAGTGGTTTCGTAGGGTTAATTACATAAAACAAGATGAGCTTTAGATTCCTCAGGGGAAATCTGGTCAAAGGCGAGACGGGTTCGTGGAGAAAAGAGATGATGAGGACTGTAAATTAAAAGTTAATTGGAGAATAGCACGCATGGAGGCTGGTGGGAACTGTAACGAGATGAAGAGGCTTCAACACAGCCAGACAAAGGAAACCTGGAGGACTGTTGTACACATGGAGGTTGTTTATCCAGATCAGGTGACACTCTCTGCTTCAATTATGATAGAAATCTTCTGAAATGTATTTGTAAAATTCTACTTTTTGTTGTTGAATTGATACCAAAAGATTGATCTGCTGAAATACCAAGAGAGGTGGGAACCAGACTTGATAACTCCTCGAAGTCAGGCCTGTGCTGTAGTTTATCTGCTGTTGTTGATGCTGAATACAGAGGCATCGATGGTAGTTTTTTACAACAACCTTTGAATTATGAAAGATGTTTCTGATGTGATGTAGACGAAGGTTTCTCTCCATACTCTACAATCTTTTGATACATGATAAAAACCAGAGGAATCACCTTCCTGGTTGTTAGATCCCGATATCAAACAAAGACCTGAAATGCAAAAAAAGTAATAAAACCTGAAATGTGATAACTGGTTGATAATGTAACAAAAGTGCTGAGCTTGAAATGTAATTAAAAAAAAGGCCGCTATTGAATTTATTCGAACAGTTTCATGTGGTCCACTCTGACCTGGTCTGATGTGACGAGGCTAAAAGTATCGGCGGCACGGAGCTTGCTAGCTTGTAAAAAGCTAACGAGCTTCGTGCTGCCGATACATGAGAAACACCGGTGTTTAAGTTCAAAACGTCTGAAAAAAGTAGCAGCTTATATTCCGGAAAATACGGTAACAACTTCTTACATTTTGGATTTTATTACTTTTTTATAATTACATTTCAGGATCAGCACTTTTGTTACATAATCAAACAGTTATTACATTTCGGGTTTGATTACTTTTTTTTATAACAATTCAGGATGTTGTTACATTTCGGGCTCTAACACTGGTTCCTCTTGATATTTGACTGGTAAGCTATTTTATTACATTACATGTAATCAATACGTTGATGAAATCTATAAATGCACTGGTAGAAACTGCATTACAATGACATATCTACCACAATTAATCTTAACTTACAGCTTCTTTCATATCAATATCAGGAATTTGTTCGCTTGCAACTTTGTCTTGCAGTGTAAGCTTTTCACTACGGCCTCAGCTTGTATAAAGTGGGTTTTTAAGAAATATGGCTGCACGAATACATGATAATAACGACTCTGCAGTTTGTCTGAAAGCACTTAAACTAAATGTTGGTGCTCTGATTCATACTAACACACCTCCTGGATGTAGCAATCACTCTCTCCCTGTTGTATAACACACACAGCTTCAGTGACACTGTTGATCTGCAGAGAACAGTGGGAGCATTGTTGCTCTAAATGAATTTATCTTGTTTTGTTTTAAACCAGCAGGAGAAAAGCTGAGCTGTTTCCATCTTTTTCCACCTCTGAATGTGCTGCATGTCTGTACGCTGGGCTCAGACGGGTGTTACTGATGCTGTGGGGACCTAAATCTGTTTGGACCATCACCTAACGGGACATTGAACAACTCGTGTAAATCATCTGTTTTAAGGTGAAAACATGATTTAAAGTTAGGGCTCGTAGTTATTGCTAATGTTAAAATAAGTCTCCAGGAAATGAATGTAAGTCAATGTAATGTCCTCTGAAGTCATGGAAACGCAACTGTGTCTGTGTGTGTGTGTGTGTGTGTGTGTGTGTGTGTGTGTGTGTGATTTGTTCTGTGTCCAGTGTGAGCCGAGGGTTTAATATATTTCTCCTTAGTTGTGTTTCTAGATGTTTCCATCACCTGCGTGACACAAATAAATAGGCCTCATGAGCTATTTCAAAATAAAAGCCTCTCCTGGATCAAATGGGAGCCTTAAAAGAGTGAATTGTACTTGTTGGCGAGAATTCCCACTTTCATCTGAACATGAAAGTGAAGAAATGGGGGTTTTACACTTGAGGGAGGCGGCTGCAGACATATTTTACAGATCTTTCAGACATTTCCAAAGCCACATGTGATTTGTCTTGCAGCGGAGCATTTGTTGGGTCGATCATGGCACGACCACAAATGGATTTCTATCTCTATTAAGGGTGTAATTTCTTCTCCATTCCTCACACAGCTCCGAGGAAGATGTCCAGCATGTGCATCCCCCCTGGGGCTCCTCATCATCAGGCACACTGTTTGTTTAGGAAGGCACCGCGTCCATTTTACTTGTTTAAAGATATTTCCTCTTGATTAATAGAACTCCCTGTACGTTGATTTAATCTTCCTCAAAACATTTTCCATATAAATCTGACAGAAAAACTTTCATGTGTCAACAAGGGCTGTGTTTTTTGCTTAAAAAATTAGTTTTTCTAATTGGAAGCCTTGAGATCTTCATGGAAATGCTTGGATGCTTGCACATCCTCTATCTTTTAAGTCGTCCTAATTACATTTCCATGAGTTCGGTTTGATTTCTCTGTGGAGAAGCATTTTTACCCATGAAGAACTGGTTTGGTTTTGGTTCGAGAACTTAAATTTGAACTGTCTTGTGTATTCCCAAAGAAAAAGGTGAAACATCTGAAAAGCTGAACTTCAGAACAGTCTGATCTGAAGCACGAACTGTGACCATGTCAACATATCATATTTTGAAGGGATGAAAACAGTGGAAACAGTCTGCAAATCAAAATATTTTACATATTTTTCATTTTGCATGCTCTCATTGTCTGTGTCTGCAAAGTATTTATAATTAGCAAACAAGAAAGAAAGAGACAGATTTGTTGTCATGGTGATGCCTTTGTTCTGCAGTGTGTGATTCTTTGATGTGGGCATCTCTCCACCACAGTATCTAGTGACTTAACCGCTAACACACGACCTAGCTAGAAGCACGTTAGCACTAGTTACCTACAACTTTGAGATTTTCTTCTTTCTTCTCTTTAGTGAAGATCAGTTTCATTCCTTTTAATACATGAGGGACAAGCTCCTCTAGCTAGCAGGTTTGCTAACAGCCACAGACTATTTTTAAAAAAATGGCTACCGCCTTAAACCCACTAGTTTTTGCATTTTGAAGTTGGACATTTGGTCGTCGCCATCTTGGATTTCAGGAGCCTGATTTGACCATATTTGGATCAAAGTGCAGAACTGCAGAGCAGAGAGGGGGCGGGTCTAACAGAGCATTGAAGGCCTGTCAATCAAACCAATCACAAACTGAAAATGTACCTCTCTCTGGCGTCTAATATCTACTTCATTGTGAAATTATAAAGTTTTGAGTATTGCTTGAGTGAAGTTTTGAATGGAAGTTAAGTGGAACCAGAGTTTTTTTGGAGCCAGCATCTAGTGGCCATAGATGCTGGCCACTAGATGCTTCCACTTTTTGCCACCTTGGACTTGGATTAACTTTTCAGACCAGGTTTTATATACAGTCTGTGCTCATGTTAACCCAAGATCTTAGTCCCTAAAAGAACAAAAAGTTCATATAATTTATTAAAGAGACACATTTGTACCATGAAGTTGTGTCATGAACCCTTCTTTATACTCTGGCAGAGAGAGATTAAAGTAATAATAATAATAATAATAACAATAGTATTAATAAGCTGTACTAGTTTCAGATTCTAGTGTGCCAAAGTAAGATCTTCATTTTTTTCTTTAAATTGTCAGTTGACTTTTTCTGTCTTATTAGTTCTTCCTGACAGTTGGCAGATTTTTCCACGTCAAACTGTACTAATCTTTTTCAGCATCTGGTCGTCTGTAGTTTTATCCACATTCACTCCTTCACTCTCACTCTGTGGTTTATAAAAGGCTCCATTGTGAATGTTTGTTGACATTTTAATTGTATCAGTTAAGTTAATTTGTTTTTGGACACAAACTAAATGTCCACCCAAAATGTAACATTGGCCAGCAGAGTGTGTGTGTGTGTGTGTGTGTACATGTGCTTGTATCTATTTGTCTTCACGCCTGTATTCACACATGCTTCTTGTGCGAATGTGTTTTTCAGGCTAGTTAGGATAATTGGGACGGGGTTCAGAATGCCAGTCTAGGAAAATAGCCGGGAACGTCTCGGCTCCTAAGTGCATGTGTGTGTGTGTGTGTGTGTGTGTCAGTTTTCCAGACGAGGAGCTGGAAGCCGTCAGGTGGAGCAGATCAAATATCGGAATGCTGATTGGAGGTCTGTGTGTGTGTGTGTGTGTGTGTGTGTGTGTGTGTGTGTGTGTGTGTGTGTGTGTGGAGGCAGGCTGTCTGAGTCCTTAATAGGGGTAATTTTGTGGAGCGTGGATGTGACTTGGCTCAGCTGCAGGATTCCTGACATTCCTGCTGACTGATGGTGTGTCTTTGTTACTTTCTGTGTGTGTGTGTGTGTGTGTGTGTGTGTGTTTGTATGTTGCAGT
>OOFC01048522.1:37754-45876 GCA_900323345.1 Pseudochromis fuscus
AGTGGCTCAGTGGGTTGGGAACCGGAGAGTCACCGGTTCAAGTCCCAGAGCATGGACTGGTGGCTGGAGACTGTGATCAGCGGCGCTGTCACCCTATGCCCTCTCTATGCATGTTATAGGTCCCCTATCAGTGTGGATTGTTTAGAGGGAGCCCTGTGTTTGTAGGGTGGAAATGTCATTTCGTTGTGTGTGTTTGTACTGTGTACTGCATGCTGCAATGACAAAACAAAGCTTGCTTTATTAGCTTCTTCTTTCAGACTTCAGAAGACATTTGTTCTTCTTCTATTAGAGACACAATTTCCACTATATTTCCCATTTAAGTCTGCATCATGTGACGCTGTCTTCACACTGGTCGTCACCAGCTCAGTCTGCACTGCTCAGGTAAAACTGTGTGGATACAGCTCTAATAATTACCTATAATTACACTTCAACAAAGTTGATTTATACAAGAAAACTGAATCAAACTTCCAACAGAAAAGTATTTTTTTGAGTCCTCATGAAGCAAAACTTTTGATCATCAGTTCAGAACTGTCAAAAATCATAATCAGAGCTCTGTTCAATTATTTTTAATGTTAATAAGTCTTTATTTTTGAATGTATGGTACTGTATATTTCAATAAAACACATACACTGTGGACTTATGATATGTTGTTATAATTGGTTTGAGGAAAAAATATCTATTGTTTTTATGTAGCCATGATATTTATCCATAAAATGAATAATCTCTGTTCACTTTACAGTCATACACACAAATATGTTTGTTGTTCACCAACATTAATGAAACCGTCGTCGTGTCCTCAGAAAATAATTGTGTGATTAATAAAGTGACAGTTAACAGAACCAGTCAGATGGGGATAATTTGACAGTTGATTGTTACGTCACAGTTTCCAGTAAAGTAACTAAGTAAAGTGAGTGAGGCTGGATTTACATAAACTCCACAGAGTCTACGTTGATGTTTCCTCCTGTCGGCTGCACCCACAGCGACATGTTCCTGGATATCAGACGTGTCTCCGGGCGTCTCCAAACGGCCGACGCTCCGACCGGTTCCACATTAAGTCACATCACTCACAGGGATGTGCAGCGGTTCAAAGGAAACTGGAAACGAGCCACTGGATCTGGTCGGCAACAAGTTGGCGCCTGTTAAAAGCTGCTCGTCTGAAGGCACCTTCAGAGTGACGGATCACGCTGGCGTCCTGTCTGAGGAACGCTGGAGCTCCTCTCCACAGAGGAAACTGGGTCCAGTCGACACCTGGAGCAGATGCAGATGTTTCTGACACACAGAGTATTCAGGGCCCAGTTGATCTGGATCAGGGAGACGATGTAGATCTGAAAAGGTTTTGATTTGCTCTCCAGGTTCAGGGGATCTATGTTACTTTTGTGCTGTTAATTCAAAGCAACATTGATTCATTGTAATCCAGAAACAAAACTGTTCAAGACCAAATCCAGATTATCAGAGCTGTAAATCTGACTGTAAAACACAGTGAAGCAGCAGAGGAACCAGCAGAGGAACCTGTCACATGAGAGCAACAACAAATAAACACAAATGTGCAGTAATCACAAATACATGGCAGATATTTTCAAGGTGTGTTTTCAATTATAAAATGAAGGCAATTAATGTAAAGTGATAAATCCTAGTAAAATATAACTCTACTGTAATAAAAGGTTTAATTAAAATAAATAAATAACCAAAAATAAATAAATATCTACTCTGTGATATGAATGTTGGAGTATTTGACCTTTTCAACCTCAGACACAAAACATGGACGTAAACATTTACACAAAAAATGCTCCAGTAATTTTTTACAGTGTTATCTCACCAAAGAAAATACAAGAAATAAAATAAACACCATCATGTGAAAGTGCTGAGAAAATAAAATCTACAGCATCTAGAAGATAAATTAAAGATGAACAAAGACAGAGGTGTTGAAGTGATCGATGTAACTGATCCGCACTGATGTGACAGGACAGCACACGATGGGTTTTCATCAGTTTACTGGACACAGCTGCAGCTTTTCTCTGTCTCAGCTTCTCGCTCAGTCTTCGATTGGATCTTTGATGATTGTGGAAAACTTCGCAGAGGTCACACAAACACACAGTGGTCCCAGGGGGCGGGACCACAGGGTTGTTTGTCTCTGCGACGGGACGGCGAAACAAAATGGAACGAACATTGTTTTCAAACCAGCTGCTCCCCACAAATATCTCTCCCTCTGAGCTCAATGGGAGGGAGAGGATGTGTTTTAGTGTGTGTGTGTGTGTGTGTAGGACGTGGGTGGGTGTGGTGGGTAGTAGGAGGATTGTTTGGTCACGTTGATGCAAAATCAAAACACAGCTGGGCACAGCATTGTTGTTCGGCTGATTATGGTCTTTGTCTTTTCACTTGAACTTTTTCTCTCTTTGTTTTCTCGTTGATCTTTTTGTCTTCTTTAACCTTTTACTTTTACTTTTTCTTTGAGTCTTGCATCTCACATCTACTAAAGAAACTCATGTGTTGTTCTGATTTAAATGAAAACCATTCAGCCTGAACTTAAATGAAGCTATAATCCATGTCGGTCTCCTCCACTCTGTCTCAGATGGTTGACATTGTCATCCTGCATTATCCAATAACTGTAAGGTTTGGTACTAATGTCCAAATGTCCAAGTGTCCAGTGAAGTGGAAAGTTAAAACATTCACTCATTATTAGAGAGATGGATTTTCTTGGAGGTTTCAGACCAGATCCCATCATCTGATCTCAACATGTAATCATCACTTCCTTGGGTGATGCCTACAGGGCCCCTAAAGGGACATGAAGAAAAAAAATTTCCCGGTCCACCTTAAAGTGGCATAACGCCTGTGGATGGCGGTGTGCAGCCATTTTCAAGCTAATTCCTGAACTGAAGAATTGAACAAATTATATTTCCTCTTCTGTATACCAGATATGCTCTCTCGTGTGTACTAGATAGTATCCAGGTGTTTTTTTTTTAATCCATCAAAATGTTTTTTTTCTTTATGTCTCTTCAGAGGCTCTGTAAATACCTGATCTCTCTCAAAAAACATTTTGAGTCTAATTCAGTAGTTTTCCCACAATGTTGTTAATGGACGGACAAACAAAGCATCTCAGGCAAAAACATCCTTGGTGGAGGTCTGAGTGACTTCTGTCCAGAAACTTCTGTCCACTTCTGTCTTTAAACGTCCTCCAAAGAAAAATGTGGATTGTCTGTCTGAACACACGAGAGCGAACAGTCAACAAAACCAGACAGACCTCACTCACTCATTCTCCCAAAGCTACCAGTGGTTGTATTTCTGCTTCAACTTCACCTCCACTATAAACCATGACATTAATACACAATGTAAAACACTAATATCTACACAACAGTGAGCATGTGGTCCCTGCAGAGGTAGTTAAATAACTGACAGTGAAACCCTGGTGAGGCTGGGACGGTCAGATCTCTGTCCCCTTAAAGCTCATCTTGTAAAAACTTTGCTTCAGATTTAGTTTGAAACCATCTTATGTTTTTTTTTTCTTCATAACTTCTCCATCTCCTCCTCTGTTCTCTGTTTGACCCTGTGATATTTCTGTTGAAAATCTTTTCTCTCATTTCTTCTTTGTCCCACAGTGACTCACAAATGGACCAATCACAGAGCAGATGTCCAATAACGTACCGCTAATTTTGCATAACTGGTGGGCCTGCAGAGAGAGTGATGATTTTCTGGGAGCACACACTCCCCCGACGGAGGGCGAAAATGTGTGTGTGCACAGAGCTGCTGTCACGCTAGTGCATCTTTAAAATTAGAAATGGGAACATGTGCATTTGTGTGACTGTGTTATTGTCTTGTTTTGTGTGTTTGTACATAGTGTGTGTGTGTGTGCACATTTACTTTACTTTCCATGTGTGTTCTTCATGCATGTGAGTGTCTGAGTGTTTTCTGCTACTTTGAATTTGTTCCCACGTGTGTGTGCATATGTACAGATGTTGAACGTACAGTGTGTGTGTGTGTGTGTGTGTGTGTGTGTGTGTGTGTGTGTGTTTGTCCTTCGCCAGTTTTCCAGCATCTTAAGCCCTCCTCGGTGTCTCCTGTGGCATCAGATGAACTTCAGCAGAGGTTCTGGGACACAAACCAACCTCCCAGTTGCTACATTAAAGATCATCATACGCGCTCTGCTCCCCAGCCAACAAAATGACAACAATAATATTTTACCGCGTCGCTTTCTGCTCCAACAATACATGCAGACGAGCGGGGACTGTGGATATTTTATAAGCGGGAGGGGGGTGCAGGGATTTAGTGACAGTCAGCCATAAGAATTCATGAGATTTAGATGGTTGGCAGAGATTTGCTGAAGCTTAGTCGGTACGTGGCATTTTGAAAAGCTAGATCCAGTCTTTCTTTTTTCTTCTTCATATAATGTTTTCTTTATGATTTATTCCCATAATTATCTACTTACAGCACTTATTTGCTGATGCTGCTGTTCAGAGCGGTGGGCACTGAGAAGATGCTGAGAGCTTTAAGTTGACCTAAAAAATCTGAGCTCAAATCAAGACCAGCTTAAAGTGAGTGAGAGGGAGAATCTGTGTGAAGGATCCTGATGTGAAACTAAAAATGTAATTTCTGCTTTGTGCGTTGAAGCCTGGAGTTTTCTTCTTCACGATTCGTAAACCAGAAACTGGATCAAAAAGACTTAAACACACAGTGGACAGAAGCAGATGAGGCTCTGAGTGAATATGTGTCCATCAGGCAGAGTCCCACCTGCTGGTGTGAACGTCGGTGATCGCCCAGGGCTAGGTCTGATTCAGCACCCTGGACAGCGGCTCAATGTTTTGGAAGGATAATGAAGCTTAAATGAAGTTTCACTCAGTAACAGAAACTATGGGAAAAAAAATCAGAAGATAAATACATGAAATAAGGTGAAAGAACCATAAGCAAACCAGAAGACAAGGACTTTCATACAAACAAGTATTTCAGCCAGAACTGACCAATAATCGGACATCAGGGTTCAGATGTTCAGATGTTTGTTCTTGTGACGCTGTGAAAAATACTGAGGACAGACAAGAAAGAAAGAAAGAAAGAAAGAAAGAAAGAAAGAAAGAAAGAAAGAGCTGTTATATTTAAGCTCAACCTGTTCAACTCTGTCCTTCATCCTTCAGTTCTCACTAACAGGTTTTAACTTCTATACAGTCGTTATCAAGACCATTAGAGCTGCTGCAATGATTTATTGGACATACACACCGACTCTCCAGCTGCACACTGCTGGACTCCCACAAGACATGTTTCCATTGACTACTTGTAATCAGAGTAAATACCTGATCAGATGAAAATACTTCATATACACACTAATTCAGACTGAAATCTTCTGATCGGCTGTGGCTCAGGTGGTAGAGTGTGTTGCCTGTGAATCGTAAGGTTGTGGGTTCAATCCACAATCAATCCACATGTTGAAGTGTCCTTGGGCAAGACACTGAACCCTAAGTTGCTCCCAACTTGCCTTGCATGGCAGCTTGGTAGCCATTGGTGTGTGAGTGTTTGTGTGAATAGGTGAATGAGTTGCCTTGTTAAGCGCTTTGGGACCAAGCTAAGGTCAAGAAAGTGCTTTATAAATGTACTCCATCTAACATTTAATTCTGAACAACAGGTGGTTTACGTCGATCACCTCTCCCTGTTTGTGGTGTTTGTCGTACTGCACATGAACGCATCACGACATGGCGTCTTTCTGCTTCTGCATTTCCACAGGGGACAGTACGAAACATGGTGGGAGCAAAACTCAGCTGGAGGATGAAGGTCCAATATGAAGTCAAATAAAGCGGGAATAAAGAGAATACAAAGCACAGGCCTGAGTGAGAAATGACATCCAATATTATTTCTAATATATATATCTCTGATCTGAATGAATTTAATCTGATATTGAAAAAATTGCTCATGTCAACACATTAGCTTCTTTAACCTGTTGATCTGACTATAAAACTGAGCCTTTGATGGAACGAGGTGGAATAAGAAACGAGCAATATATGTCGCCTGAGTTTTCTCTCAGGAAACTGGATGAAAAATTAAATATTTCTTTATCTGTCTGTTGCTAAGTGTGAGCTTAGCTTAGTTGCTGTATCTGTTCAGTAAATAGTTTTTAATTAACCAAACAACATGTTACTAAGTGAGCATTAGAGGGACTTATGAAAGTTTCTTTAGACAAAATGAGGCCAAAAGTGTCCGGTCTTTATGCTAAGCTAAGCTAACAAGTCGTTAGCTTTACATTCAAACAGCTGTGTAGCAAACAGATCTGAGGATAAAGAATAAAAAAGCTTTTAACTGGAGCTGATAGTGACGCTATCGGACACAACCACTCACTACCCTCCACTGCTCACTCTCATCAACACAATGTAAGAAAACAGTGGGACTACACCCACGCTGCGTTAGCTAATGGCAGCTAAACCACATTAGCTAACTACTTCCTCGTCATTAGCGAGGCCTCGGTTCGAGCTGTCTCTCTGTTCAGTTTGTGTTGGCAGACTCAGACGCTCGCGGCCGCACAGACGCACTCAAATAAATGATGAACATGTAGCTCAGTGACAAGCTTTCAGCACTTGGCAGCGTTAACATCTCCACCACTTTGAAATCTACATCGACGAGAATCACGTCCAAATTGAATTAAAAAGAAACATTTAGATATACTTGGCTTGGGTTGATTTACCTGGGTGGGCCGCCTGGATGTTCGATGGGGAACGCAGCGTTTTGTGAAATGAATGTCAGCACATGACGGCTCACGTTTGTGTGGCCGGGGTCGGTTTGGTTACACATGAAGTTCATGGAGGGAGTTTCTTCTCCTTTCTCGGTGTCTGAACTTCTCCAGTTTCGTTGTGTTTCTTTGTGGATGTTGAATCTTTCTTTGCACAAAGACCAGTACAGGTGGAGAGGAACCCACAGCCTCCCAGTTTCCTGCCCGTTGCATGCTGGGATATGCACCAGTTCTTCTCCAATCCTCAAAAAATTATGACTAACCTCTCAGTTTTTTGTCTTTCTTCTGCTAATAAACAACAGCGCTGCTCTTCTTGTTCTTCTTCCTCCTCCCTCACCCCCTCCTCCTCCTCCTCCTCCTCCTCATCTTCTATCTCTTTTTTCCTCCCTCCCTCTGCGTCTTGTTCTCTTTTCCATAATAATTAGCTCCCCTCCAGCCCGACTTCAAACCCTGTGGTCGGAAATCTGCATTCCAAGGATGGAGAGAGGCTGAGGAAGACGAGGGGAGAAGGAGAGAGTTGGACGGAGAGGGAGGGCTGACGGCTGAAAGAAGCCATTGTTCCTTCATGAGAGCAGATAAGACGCCCAACGACCGGAGGGCAAGTGTAGTCAAAATAGTCTGTGTGAGTGCGTGATGGCACTGATAAAGAAATGGAGTTTTCCTCAACAATTTAGATGTTAATGGGTTGATAGGGGAGGTTAGCTGGCGAAGGCCAACACACAAATCTGATACACACCTCCTCCTGCTTTTCCTTTTTTTGACATATTTTCCCAGTTTGACTTATTATCTCTCTCCTGGTTTTTCTTCTTTCTCCTCCTCTCGTCCCATCTTTCTTTTGTTTTTCCTCATTTCCTCGTTCTCAGTTTCCTCCTCTCCTGTCTTTTTACTCTCCCCCTCTCAGCCTGTCTGTTCCTGGTTATTTTACTCCACTCATTTTGCTTTTTTACTCTCTTTGCTCCTGTCTTCTTCTTCTTCTTCTTCTTCTTCTTCTCCTCCTTCTTCTCCTTGTTCTTCTCCTTGTTCTTCTTCTTCTTTCCTTTCGTCTTCGTCTTCTTCGTCTTCTTCTTCTTCATCTTCTTCTTCTTCTCCGTCTTCTTCTTCTCTTCTTCTTCTTCTTCTCCTTGTTCTTCTTCTTCTTCTTTCCTTTCGTCTTCGTCTTCTTCGTCTTCATCTTCTTCTTCTTCGTCTTCTTCTTCTTCTTCTTCTTCTTCTTCATCTTCTTTTTCTTCTCCTTCATCTTCTTCTTCTCCTCCTTCTTCTTCTTCTCCTTCGTCTTCTTCTTCTTCTCCTTTGTCTTCTTCTTCTTCTTCTTATTCTTCTTCTTCTTCTTCTTCTTCTTCTTCTTCTTTTTTAAAAAACTTTAAAATAAAAAAAAACTGTAATTTTCCAGTAACTGAGGCACCACAAAATACTGCAGTTTTT